>JAODAL010046150.1:0-31222 GCA_025379985.1 Phyllomedusa bahiana | reverse complement strand
GATTTCAGGAACTGAGAGAATCGAGCTTCAAGAAAACAGCCTGATAAAGCGATATATTCACTTTAAGTTTTTTAAAGTAGGCAAAAGGGTATAAATAGTTGTAGAATTTCAGTATGTATAAGCATGTATATAGATACAGTGACAAAAAAAAGTATTTAATACACTGGCGATTTTGCAAGTATCCCCACCTACAAACAACGGAGAGGTCTGTAATTTTTATTGTAGGCTGACTTCAACTGTAGAGGGCGAAAAGGGAAAACATAACTCTACAAGCTGTTCGTTCAGTGCTCTCCTCAAGGAGAGATCTTCCCTTCCTGAGCCACTCAATGCCTCCCACACAGCCAGCATCGCTCTGCTCTGCACTGATGAGGGACAAAAATCCCGAAACAGCGTTGTCTGCAGATGAGAGATACTGGCTTGGCTAAAATCCCTTTTGCTTTCTCAAGACTCGGTGGGTCAAAAGCAAACTGAGGATTTGTTACATCCAACAGAGGGCGCTTTGGGCTTCTCAGCCCCTTTCCTATAATACCTTTCAACTGTAAGGGGTGGTTCACACGGCTTATATTGCCGCGGATTGGAGCCGTACTGCGCGCCGGATTTGCGCTGCAGTACGGCTCCAATCCGTCGCAGTAATTACGGTAATCCACATTTCTCATAGAGAACAGTGGATTCCATCGCTCCTCACCGCTCGGCGAATCCGCCGGGCGGGGATAAAGTGACATGCACATTGTATGATTTTTAAATAACTAATATGTATTTTATTGCATGAAATAAGTATTTGATACAATAGAAAAACAGAACTTAAAATTTGGTACATAAACCTTGGTTTGCAATTGCAGAGGTCAGACGTTTTATTGTAGTTCTTGACCAAGTTTGCACACACTACAGCAGGGATTTTGGTCCGCTTCTCCATACAGATCTTCTCCAGATCTTTAAGGTTTCAGGGCTGTTGCTGGGTTACATTGAGTTTCAGCTCCCTCCAAAGAATTTCAATTGGGTTTCGGTCTGGAGACTGGCTAGGCCACTCCAGGACCTTGAAATGCTTCTCATGGAGCCGCTCCTTAGTTGCCCTGGCTGTGTGTTTCAGGTCATTGTCGTGCTGGAAGACCCAGCCATGACCCATTTTCAGTGCTCTTACCAAGGGAAGCAGATTGTTAGCCAAACCCTCGCGAAACTTGGCTCCATCTATCCTCCCTTCAATACGGTGCCGTCGTCCTGCCCCATTTGCAGAAGAGCACTCCCAAAGTATGAGCTTTCCACTCTCATGCTTCACAGTTGGGACGGTGTTCTTGGGGTTATACTCAGTCTTTTTCCGCCAAACACGGCAAGTAGGGTTGATACCAAAAAGTTCTGTTTTGGTCTCATCTGACCACATCACCTTCTCCCACGCCTCATCTGGATCATCCATGTGGTAAATGGCAAACTTCAAATGGGCCTGTGTATGTGCTGGCATAAGCAGGAGGATCTTGTGTGCCCTGCAGGATTTTAGTCCATGACAGCGTAGTGTGTTATTAATGGTAATCTTTGAGACTGTGGTCCCAGTTCTATTCTGGTCATTGACCAGGTCTTTCTGTGTAGTTGTGGGCTGATTCCTAACTGTTCGCAGAATCATCCTTATCCCACAAGGCAAGATCTTGCATGGAGCCCAAAGCCGAGGAAAATGGAAAGTTATCTTGTGTTTCTTCCATTTTCTACTAATTGCAGCATTGTAGCCCATCCCAGCCTCGTGCAGGACTACAATTTTATCCTTGGTGTCCTTAGACGGCTCTTTGGTCTCGGCCAATTTGGAGAGTGATTGATCGAGTCTGGTTAGTAGTTGATCAAATACTTATTTCATGCAATAAAATTCAAATTAATTATTTAAAAGTACAATGTGATTTTCTGGTTATATATATATATATATATATATATATATATATATATATATATATACACACATATATACACACTCACACATACACACATAGAGACTGGAAGAGTCAAAGAGAGGCGAAGAAGTTGGTGTCCTTTGGCTACATAACACACCAAAGACCGTTTCATTGCCCTGTGGAACAGGATGATGAATATCACACAACTCCAGGCATCTTTAGGTAAGTGTGAAGCAAACAAGTGTCATGTCAGAACATTTGTAACCGTTTATATATGCGTGATTTGCATGATACACAACCTGACTATACCACCAGGCACAGGCATCATCATCTTGCATGGACCAGGGAGCATCTACGCTGGGTGAGGTACCAGTGTTCTTTAGTGCTAATCAGTGTCTAAAGTAAATTAAAGATGGCACCAACGATGCTGGAGATGTCATAGCATTAGGCAGGACAGGTACCAGTCAAGTACCCTTGCTGGTCGGCTAACACGCAGACCATGCTGATGTAAATGGTTACGAATGGTATGACATGATACTTGGTTTCCTCTCACCTCCCTTAAACATGCTTTGAGTTGTGCGGCATTCATCATCCGGCTCCGCAGGGCATTGTTTATAATGAAGCGGTCATCAGTGTGTGAGAAAGCCAAAGGACGTCCACTTCTTTGCCTTCTGTGACTCTTCCAGTCTCTCTGTATCTCTGTTGCAACCTGCTTGTGACACTCTAAGCTCAGTGGCCACTTTCGTCTGAGAACATCCTGCTTGAAGCTCACAATGGCGAGGTACTGTTGGTTAATTGTAAGGTATTGTCTTGGTTTCATGATCTCAAAATGTGATCATGACTAGGAGGACTGTTTAAATCTCAATTTAAATTGATCCCCTAAATGTATTGGGCAATTCAGGAATGAAACACCTGTTGGGAATTTTGCCATTAAGCTTTTTGTTAGAGTTGCTGAAAAAGTACTGAAAGATTGAACAGTTGGACATGTGCATTCTAAAGATGACAGGGGTTAACTTAGTTCATTTAAAAACATTTTCAAGAAATGTTATGTTCATCCTGAAATTTCAACCAAAAGTCAAGTATCCCTAACTTTCTGTAAGTAGTGTATATATTTAGATATATAATTATTGCTTAGGTATATGTATTGTCGCTCAAATAGCAGTCTCTAGATAACCACCAGCAGGTAGAACTGTGCTTTATTTTCAACACAAAATTCCAGTACTACAGATTAGCCTTAAATCAACTCACAGTCTTTATAAGAGTCTATGGTCGCAATATCACCTGCTGGGAGGTGTCACGAATGTCTCCCGGTCTCTAACCATCCTCTCAGCAGATCACAAAACCCCTACAGCTTTCTGGTACGCCTACTCCAGCTTCAGGCTAGGGAAGCTGCTCTTATGAAGTACCAGGCTTTTACAGGCCTGGTAAATCTTGAACCTGGAACCATGGGAATGGCCATCCCTCCTATCCATTAGGCCATTTGAGTAAAAGCCGGACCCAAATCACCTGCTTAGGAGAGCTATGCTACACACTACCAACCAGGTGTCAGTATTCTAGTGCAACTGACACAAAAGAAACTCCTGGCCTTTAATTTTCCAAGGCCAGGCAGCTTGGTGACACATACCTCCCATCCAAAATGGCCCAAAGCCAGAGCACCTTCCAACAACATACAATCCATGTTGCAGAGAGCATCCGCATTGCCCTGTAGCCTTCTCTGACTATGTTCTACAGTAAACAAAGTCCTGATGAGCAAGAAACTAGCGGGTCATCCAGTTGCTTTTTCCTTTCCTCTCCCACATCCATATCAGAGGGGCTTGATCCGAAATTAGTCTAAAACGTCTCCCCAACAAATAGTATCCAAGTGAGCCCAGTGCCCACTTAATAGCTAGACATTCAATTTCTATAACAGGATAATTTTGCTCTGTGGGGAAGAGTTTGGGGCTACCAAGAATATCTGTCCACAAAAGGCCTGTCACGTACACACTTAGAAGCACATGACGTGAGGGCCACTGTAATTCAGTTAATTTTTTTACAGTCAGTTTTATTTTCACTCACCTCTCAGTCAGGTGAAAAATGGAGCATAAATCACACCCCAACACAGTCCATGCACCCAAAAACATCTGTTGCCACCACCTTTCTTCAATAATCAAATCGAAGGGAAGGACTCCGTTACGTGTAAAAACCACTCAACAGCACTTGCAGGATTAAAACACTAATATCAAACACTGTTCTTGAGCAGTCACAGGGTTAACCCCTTACTGGCTGCAGCCAGTTTTGAACTTCCTGACAAAGCCTCATTTTTGAAATCTGACGTGTCACTTTAGGAGAGAATAACTTTTTGACACTTTTACCTATCCATGTGATTCAGAGATTGTTTTCTCATGACTCGTGATTTAAGATAGTAAGAAATTTCAGTCCATTCAATCCTTGTTTATTTGTTAAAAATATCAAAACATTGTGAAAATATGGAAACATTTTCAAAGTTCAAAAATTTCTGCATGTAAGACATCGTTATTCCACTCAAAATAGTTTATAACTAGCATCTACCATATGTCTACTGTAGGTAGGCAACATTTTTTAAATGTCTTTTTTACGACATAAAGGGGCTTAGAAATTTAATAGTAATCTTTCACATTTTCAAGAAAATTTGCAAAATAGATTTTTTTTAGGGAACAGTCCAGTTCTGACGTGGCTTTGATGGGCCTGTATGTTTGATACCCACATAAATGACACCCATCTAAGTAATTACACCCCTTAAAGTATTTAAAAAAGGATTTAGGAAGTTTGTTAACCCATTAGGTATTTCACAGAAATTAAAGCAAAGTGGAGGTGAAATTTCAAAATGTCACTTTTTTTGTGTGCAGATTTTCAATATTTATCCATATTCACTGGTACATGGTAGATGTGACCAGGTAAATGAAACTCGCCATCAATTCCTCCGATTATGACGTTTTAAAGATATCCCAAATGTAGCCATAGTGCGCTATTTGGCTCAATCATTGGCCTCAGAATAAGAGAAGCACCTACTGGTCTCATTTTCATTATGATTTTCTTTAGGCGACATTATACGTTTATGGACACCCTAAGGTGCTCAAACTTAATAAACACCCCTAAATAGACCTCATATTTGAAACTACACCTCTGAAGGAATATATCCAGGGGTGTAGTGACTATATCGACCCCCACAGGTGTTTCAGAAATGTTTTTAGCGTTCGGCTCGGAAAATGAAAAAATATATATTTTTTTTCCAACAATCTGCAATCTTAGCTGAAAATGTTTAATTTTTACAAGGACTCCTGGGAAAAAAAAGCATCCCAAATTTTATTACGCAATTTCTTCTAATTTCGGCAATATCTTACATGTGGGTACAAACTATTGTTTGGGTGTATGGCAGGGCGTACAAGGAGGGAGTGCTATTTGGCTTTTGGAACGCAGATTTTGATGTCGCATTTGCAAAGCCCCCAAAGTGGCAGAACAGGTGAAACCTTTCAGAAGTTGCCCCACTTTGAATTCAACACTCCTCATGGATCTCATCTAGCAGTGTATTGTGCATTTTGGGCACACAGGTTTGTGTATGTGTACTTTATTTTTGATCTTTTTTGGGGCGATTGGTGTTTGTAAAAGGGAAAAGGGCGTGTACGTGTATTTATTTTATTTCTCGTGTTTGTGTTTTACTTTTTCACATTTTTTTCCCTTTTCCCTCAGATCGCTGATACAATAGGAGATCAGTACACAGCATTGCTGCTGTATAATGGTCTCCATTGCGACTGTCACTGACCATAATGCATTGCGGGCATGGTGATGTCATAGACAGCCCAGATGCTTTAGTAAAGCATCTCGGCTGTCAGGTAGGATACCAGTAGAGGGCGCCGCATGTTGCGCCTATTACATGCAGGAGGAGCTCACTCCTCCTGTCTGTACCTTAGCTATTGCGACCATGACAGATCGCGAAAGTTAAAGTTTAATCACCCATGGCCGGAGCTCACTCCGGCCACGGGTGATGCGGCATGAAGCCAGCAATAATATACCGCTGGTCCCATGCTGCGATTTTACGAGCTCCGCTTGTGAACTTGCAACATCTCCATGCCGTCCCATACATCAAGTTGAGGGAACGTACGTCAAATGTCAGTAAGGGGTTAAAAATTTTATCGAGACTATGGATTCTTAGAACATTCAAAGACCAACTTATTAAAATTTTTAATTTTAATACAAAAAGGTCACAGTGCTTTCAAAAGTACAGAAATACAACAAAATGATATACATACAAAAGTTATACAATAAAAAAGGGTGAAAATCTTAGAAAAACACTTAGTAGAATCTTCTTGTATAGGGATAAGGAAGGAAAAAGGAATGCAGCTCAATTGATAAATGAATCCCATAATGTGAACCCTGATTTCCCATTGAAATCGTATTTTATAATCTGCCCAGCCTGCTCAGATTTCCAAACTGCCCATCAGCTCAATAGGGTAATTAGTCATCTCTGACTGGCTGGCAATAATATAAGAAGAGGAAGGACAATACGTATCTAATTAGGTGCGCCCCTATTTGACCCGTTATGAGCATGCTAGAAGTGTCAAGGGAGATGGATAGGTGAGGACCTGGTCATTTGTTCGAAGCAGATTACTTTAGGTTTGTATGTCTTAGGAACCACTCAGTGGAGATAATATCTTATCCCTATAAACAAGTTTAGGATTTTATGACCCGAGCTAATGATTGTTTGTATAAACATTTGTAGTCTAGTGGAATGCAAGGAACAATACATCTAATTGACTGAGGGGCAATATACAGGAATAGTACATAGTAATACACAGTAATATTGTATACACATAACACTCTTTCATATTAGACCTCATACACAATACATATTTCTATGACGGTTAAAATCAGACCTTATTAAAATGTCATCACTGCTTTGGTCATTTTCCTCAAAGGAACTGTTTGATTTCTGAAAAAGCCCTCTCAGCTTCCAAAGACCACTTAATTGTGGTTGACTTTGTGCCCTTCGGAAGATAGGTTAGGGGCAAGGTCAACTCTGACAAACCTCCTGTAATCCGTCACTATCCCTAGGAATTACCTGTGTTTTGTTAAGTGGGTGAGCCAGCCCTCAATCGCCTCTAGAGATCAGCCAGTATCCCTTGGTGAGGTCTAGAGTGGTGATGTACCAAGCTGGCCCTAGTCTTTCAATCAGCTCATCCATCCTGGCATGTGATAGGCATCAATTTTAGATACCTTGTTCAGCTTGCAATAGTCATTGCATAATCGCCGTTGAGTTTTGGCAATAGCATTAGGTGACTGGACTAGCACTTTTGGACTCTATCACACCAATTCTATCATCCTTTAGATCTTCTGTACAACTATATCACAGCAGGCAAAGTGTACTCTCACTTGCATTTCCGTGAAGATCTCGTGTTCAAAAAAGGGGTTGTCTCACTACAAGGATAGCTTTTTATGTTAAAGATCTTGCAAAAACAAGTCACTTTGATATATGTGTCCATTAACAGTGTCTTACCTATTCCTAGATATCCCCTCTTGTATGGGCTGCATCAGCTCCTCAGGTCGATATAGCTACAGACTTGTTTGATCTCTGCTGATAGGCTGCCAGCACTGGTTGCTATAGCTACAAACCTGGCTTCTACTGCAGCCTAGTAGAAGCCAATAAACACGCCCCTGAATTCGAAGTGAAACCAAGAAAACGGGACTGAGGTAAGATGAATCAATGTAGTGAGACAAGCCCTTTAAATTTAGTGAGCCCAGTGTCTCCGTAAACAGATCCCTTTTCTTCTGTAGGAATTCCTAAAATGTGTTTTTGGGAGAGGGTCAGGGTTTCTGCAATTTTAACCGACTCAACCTCTGACTCTAGGTCAGTCACCAGGCCAGAGGCCTCAGGAGAATCTCTCTTTCCACGGTTTGGTCAAATTAATGTGTTAAATCTAGAAGGCTTTCCTTTTACCTGGCTGATGTCCCCTGAAGGTCACTTCTCCAACTCTTTTGAAAATCTTGTTGGGTCCCTGCCACCTGGCAAACAATTTGCTCTCTATTGTGGGCACTAACACGAGGACTAAACTGCCTAAGTCGGGAACAACTATTGTATATCCTGGCCTGTGCCTGGAAAAATGCTCCTTCACAATGGGCATGATTCCGGCGACCCTCTCTCGCATGTGTCCGCACTTAATCACACAGTTATAAAGATTAACCTCGTTCTCACAGATGTCTTTCGTCATGTCTAACAGTCCCCTGGCTTGTCAGCTAGATAATAAATTTGAACATGAAAAACCCAGAGAAGCTTGTGGTACTTCCCTAATGAAAAACAACAGGTATTATAAACAGACAACCCCAATCCCCTCCCCCCTCCGTCTTTCTCAACCACTTTCTTTAGCATGGCTTTCAGGGTGTTATTGGATCTCTCCACCACCTGTCTGCGGATGGTATACAAGATGCACAACTATGTGACCTTTAGCACCTTTCATAGGTCCCTCATTACCTTAGACATAAAGGGGGTCCCCTGATATAATAGGATTTCCTGGAGACTCCTTGTTCGGAAGAAGATATAAAACACGTCCCTGCCAATATTTTGAGGACATATTTATTAAGGGAACTGCCTCAGGGTATCAGGTAACTATAGTAGCATCCCCTGGCAGACTTCACCAAGTTTCCTACCAAATCTATAGCAATTCTTTCAAAGGGCACCTCCATAATGACCAGCAGTACTAAAGGGCTGTGGAAATGGGCTACCAGGTAGGTGACTTGACACACGGGACAGAACTGGCAATAATCACAAACCTCTCAGTAACAACCAGGCCAGTAGATCCTTTTCAGGGTCTTCTCTGTCCCCAGGTATCCCTCCACCACCACCCCTTTAAAGGTTAAATCCTGGAGTGTGGCCATCCCAAAGTTCCCCTGGGACACCTTTCAGTTGAGAACATTTTCCTCTGGAGTTGACGCCTCTTCATTGTCCTATGCCAGGACAATCAAGGGAAACTTCCAGATTACTTTAGGGCCAGTACTCACTGAGCTGTCCTGGCACACTGGGTAATTTTTGGGTGAGGACTTGGGAGTGATCAAAATGTGGGTGGGAAAGGTTGCTCCCATACTCCCACCAGGACTTTACCCTCATTATTTAGAGCAGCTGTAGAGTTAGAAGAGAGGTGTGTGAGCAGAGGTCTCTAAGTGTAATTTTTGCTTGCTTGGAAAAAGTAACTCGTGAACTCTGTTTTATCCTCAACTGACTGGTGAGATCAATCTATTTATGGTTTAGTTTTTTCTGAATAAAGGACGTATTTTGCTACAACAATGTATCTTGCCTTGCTAAAAATAAGCTGTTTTATTTTGACTGAAAACCTTATTTATTGCAAAAAACTTTGAAGTGGACATACTGCAGCAACATAAGGCTTGCATCAGAACTCAATGTGTCACACCAGGGTTCAGAGATCCATTTAATATGGTATGGACTTTAGGGGAAATCAATAACCTAAGGGGAAAACTTTCACTATCAGGGGTACTAGCTCGTTTCTGGTTGATGCTGATCGGCTTTTGACCTATGTGGAGAATTTTTCTCTAGCCAACCACACTTTTGGTGGATTGACCACAGAGCTCCTCAATCTGCCAATACTGAATAGGAGTGTGCATGTTGGGGCAAGCAATGATGTCACTGAAGAGCCGCTTGCCTGAAACTACTTTTTTCAGGCTGCAAAGATGCCCCCAATTAGGAGCCTAAAGAAAGACAGCGAGGGGAAGTTAAGGACTAAGGCAAGTGCAAAAGCTCTTTAAACATTCATTAAAAAAAAAAAAAGAGTCATTTAATGCAGCCTGTAACAAATTGTAAAAGGCTAAGTCACAAGTCTTTTGCTAAATTAGACATCCTGTTTGAATGAAATAGAAAATGTATGTGGAAAGCCCCATAGTAACCAAATGGCCTCACTAAAAAGTAAAGATCAATTTGACATATCTCTTTTTCTGAGATTGTTAGAAAAATTGCAAAGTGTTTACTAGATTACTGTATTAAACTTTTGTGAATACATAGCATCAGATCACTGCACAAGTTTATGTACAGAAGTATTGCATACCATATTAAATGGACCTCTGAACACTGGTGTGACACATTGAGTTCTGAGGCAAGTCTCATGTTACTGCAGTTCTGAAACTTTTGTTCATCATTAGAAACATTTTATTATTCTGGGCTATGTTTATCTGTACAAGAGGTTCCTGCAGTAGTTCTCTGTTTGGCTAGAAGCAAGCAGTAGCATTGCTTACTTAATATTCTGTGTCTGTATCGCTCGTCCATTTTCCTCAGCAGGCACCGTATTGTGTATCTCTAATTACAATCAAATGGCTGGCTCCATTTTACAGGTTGCACATAGTATCTAGCCAGGAGATAGTGCTTTTTCTTATTGATTGCATGTGTTTTCCTCATCATTAACCCATTTTCTACCAACAAAAAAAAAACATACAAAAGGCTAGCATAAAAGTAAATGACATAAAATAACACTTTTTTTTATTTTATCCACATAAAAATACTCTAAAAATAGCGGCTGAAAAGGGGTAACGTTCCTCATTAGACAGAGGCCCCATGTAGGTGTGTGGAGTCTTCTATGCCTTGGTCACTGAATTAAAATTTTTATATATATTCAAATAATCTCTTATCGCTTGAGTTTATATGAATAAAAACCACATACATGGAGGTTAAAATCTACTTCTGAAGACAGGAGACCAAACATAAAAGATATCCCACAAGACACCCCAAATTCTACACACCTCACAATCAACACCTCAATAATCAACAAGTCAACAATACACATATATAAATAAATATAATATTAAATAATCCCAGTCTCGGACGACCACATTGATGACATTAAAAGAGAAGTTGACACCCCTAGTTCAAAACACATGAGAGTTGCACGTTGGTAGAGTAAAACTACCTTAATTTAGAGGAATTTCCCCCCCCAAAAACAACACCAAGCATGGTGGCGATTAGGATCAAAAGATCCTTCAGAGAGAATGCTTTTGGATATTTCAGATGAATCGTGTTAGTGCTTGTGGATTAAAATTAAATGATCAACTGCACGTGTTTTTATGACCTCCTTCCATCTTTAAGCCTTTGTGACCATCCTCTTATTAGTTGGTGCCCACCATTAAAAACATTGGTGCATTATCACTTTTAAATCCCATGTATACATTATTATGTCTGTTATTTTGAAAGTGTATGGGCTCATACTAAAATACTTACCTGCTTCTATATATTTATATTCGAATTGGACTGATTCTTATCTATTGAAATAATGGCCATACACAGTTCATAATGTTGCTGGGGCACTGTGATATATTTTTTGGTAATGGAGAAAACATAACCACCATGTGCCATTTACTATTATGTACATGTGATGTCCTGGGTTACCTGTAAATCTATAAGATGTACAATCATGGGATAATGCCACTAGCAAGGCAGGAGGAGGATCCACTGAGTTGACCATTAGAGTTGGCAAATAACCATGTCAGAGAGCGGAGTCTAAGGAGCCCTCTGCCTTCACCCTCATCTCCCGTTAGGGGGCTTGTAACTCCCAGGTCACTTCCACCGACGTGGTCACTCGTGGAGACAGCCAAGGTGCCTACCAGGTATCAGGGGACAGACAGGGATGTGGTCAAGGAACATGCAAGAGGTCAGGCCAGACAGCATTCTAGTGGAGTCCAAGAGCCAAGCAGATGGTCAGGGCAGGCAGCAGAGAATTCAAAAAGGTCAGAAATCCAAAAGGTCAGAACCGGGTAAGAATGGGAAAAAGCAACAATGCTCAGACAAACTGGAAAAATGCAGAAAACAGGTGGCAGAAGTAAAAAGGGGAGGAGAGTCGATCAAGAGCAGTGAGAGATAAGGGAGTGACGAACAGCCATGGGTGGCGAAGGGGGACACGAGAGGCTGCAAAGCTCATCATGACAGTACAACCCCACTTTAAGCCCCGACTTTTTCAAAGCCTGAAGACAATTGAACCTACAAAGAAGTTCCGGGGCATTGATGTTTTCACGTGGTTTCAACGACCTTTCCTCTGAACAGAATCCTTTAAAGTCAATCGGAAATGTATTTTTTTTCACTTTACAGGTCTTAATGTCAAGAATCTCTTGAAGTTCATAAGTATCCCCCTGGCTGACTTCTGTTGCTTGAGACACTGGCTTATGAAATAAGCAGTTGAAAATCAGAGGCATTAAGAGGGCGACGTGAAAGACATTAGGGATGCTTAACAAGGATGGTAGGTGAAGCTTGTAGCAAACTAGATTTATTTGATGGATTATCGAGAATGGTTTGAGAAAGCAATGAGAAAACTTTGTCCCCAGGATGAAATACAGGAGGAGGTCTGCGCTTCTTGTCCGCCTGTGTTTAAGTCCTAAAAGGTGGCTTGCAATAAGCACTGACAAATGTCTTGCCAGATACGGATCAGCATCTTACGGTTGGAATTTAGGGAGAGGACGACGGGGATGTTGACCATATACTATGAAGAATAGAGATAAACCATTAGATTCACGGTTTGTTTGTTTTATGAAAAAACTCCACCTAGGTTAATAGATGTGCCCAATTATCTTGATGGTAAGAAACAAAATGGCAAAGATAGTTCCCCAGAACTTGGTACAGTATTTCCACTTGCCCATTTGATTGTAGATGGTAAAATTCCCAGAACATTTGGGAACAGATGCCACACCAAAACTTGGAGAATAACTGAACTCCCAGATAGGACACAATGGGCAAGATGTATTAAAAGTGTCTCAGACTACACAATCATATGTCTCGTTAGGTTAGTGTATCAGTTTTCAATATGTATGAATCACATGGCGTTTCATAAATTTAGCACGCTGTAAGTGCCATGGTCAAAGAACCATGCCAGTTTGAAAATGGTATGGATTAGCACCAGGGGCATTGCTAGGGTCACAAAACATCCGGGGCTCGGGCCCTTAAGTTTTTCTGAGTAGGGCTGGGTTCACATGGAATTTTTTGTGTCTCATTGTGAACTGCGGATGTATTTTTACAGAGAAAAACCTTTGTATGTAGGCTCAGGAGAAATATAAGTGATTACACTGCAGTTACATTTAGTGACTTACAGGAGACGTCTCTGACGAGTTGTTCTCTTTCTCTTCTTCCCCATCTGTCCCAGATGCCATGATGACTTCTACCGTCCCCAACTCTTCACTGAAAAATTTACAAAACAAACATCTTAGACTCATCATTTTATCAGCATTTCTCTACAATTTCCTAGCTCTATACAAACTCCCCATCTATAGTGCCCCAAATGGTAATAATTACCCTCTTGTAGGTAAATATTTGCCCCCTATAGCCAGGTAGTAGCCCACTGTAGACAGGTTGTAGCCCCCTTTAGCCAAGTAGTTGCCCCCTCTAGCCAGGTTTCTGCCGCCTCTAGCCAGGTTATTAGCCCCTCTAGCTAGGTTACTGCCCCCTTTAGGCAGTAATATGTCCCCTGTAGCCAGTAATATGCCCCCTGTAGCCAGTAATATGCCCTCATAGCCACATAATATGCCCCCTGTAGCTAGTGATATGCCCCCTGTAGCCAGTAATATGCCCCCTGTAGCCAGTGATATGCCCCCTGTAGCCAGTGATATGCCCCCTCTGTAGCCAGTGATATGCCCCCTGTAGCCAGTGATATGCCCCCCTGTAGCCAGTGATATGCCCCCCTGTAGCCAGTGATCTGCCCCCTGTAGCCAGTGATATGCCCCCCCTGTAGCCAGTGATATGCCCCTCTGTAGCCAGTGATATTGCCCCCCTGTAGCCAGTGATATGCCCCCCTGTAGCCAGTGATATGCCCCCCTGTAGCCAGTGATATGGCCCCTGTAGCCAGTGAAATGTCCCCCTTACCTAATAAAAATAAAATAACAAAACCTACTCACCTCAGCACGGTTCGCGCGTCCAGGTCCTGCAGCTTGAGAACGGTGTAAGCACCGTGATATCATCACGCCACTTACGCCATCTCTTGGGGCCCGGGACCTCCTCGGCCGACAAAGCTGCCGGCTTAGAGGATCCCAGAGGCGCAGGGGGGTGATGAAAGCAATGCGTCATGCCCCCTGCGACGCTGAGGTGTATGTACGGCGCTTACCAAGCGCCGTACATACAGTGAGGAAGACAGGACGGTACCGATCCGTCCTGCCTCCTCCCCGACTCGGATTGTGCGGCCGCTGTGAAACGGCTGTGCAGTCAGAGATCGCTAAGGAGTGCTCCAAGCCCACGGCAGCGGCCTGGAGCCGCCGAGATTCGGGGCACAGGCAGATTTATTCGGGGCTCGTGCCCCGAATAAATCTGCCTGCGACGCCCCTGATTAGCACACTATTTTTGCAACACATTCTGTTGAGCAACATTTATAAATGTGTCCAATCTGCTGAATATGGCATAATCCCTAAGAATTGGCGCAGTCAAAAGTGTCTAGTGGGTTCAATTTTGGGGTGGAGTCAATGAAGATCCAAAGCAAAATTGCCAAGTTGGGTGATAATGCTGGTGCATCAGTCTCAGAAATGGCAACCCTAGTGGATACTGCTCTTCCTTGCAACCAGGAGAACAACCCAACTAGTAGTCGAGGGGATGGTAATTCAGGCAGGAAAAGACAGAGGTTAAAGGGAATTATATAATGAGGAAGACTGATAGAAAAATATGTCGTAAAGACTGCCTCAACCTAATGGTTTTCTGTTTCCCTGGTGCCAGGGTTCGACATGGAGCTGCGGATGACCCAGCTGTCATTGTCCATATTGGAACCAATGACAGAACACATGGTAGGTGGGGGATCCTAAAATAATAATTTTAAAGAACTGGATTCCAAAATGAAGAGAAGGCCCTCCAAGCTTGTGTTGTTCGGAAAAGCTGAAGTCTTGGTGTAGGACAGAAGGGTTTGGGTACTTCAAGCACTGTGTTAATTTTTCAGTGTGGTACAATCTGTTTTCTACAGATAAACCTGAATGAAAGGGGGTCTTCTGTGCTGGGGGAGAGAATTCTAGAAGGGGTGCAGGATTAGTTAAACTAGGGTTGATGAGGAAAGAATCTTGAAAATGTAGGGGTAGATAGGTTAGAGAGGGGGCAGACTATATCGGCATGTAGAGAAATGGACTGTTGAGGGTGGACTAGCACAGTGGATAAG
Source organism: Phyllomedusa bahiana (assembly GCA_025379985.1). Lineage (NCBI taxonomy): Eukaryota > Metazoa > Chordata > Amphibia > Anura > Hylidae > Phyllomedusa > Phyllomedusa bahiana. The sequence goes on along the minus strand of JAODAL010046150.1, from coordinate 16,236 downwards.
GAGATCCATGTGTTACAAACCGGCATTGAAGATATAGGTACACACAATATCTCATGTAATCCCATTCCATCTACTCGATGTGTAAAACTGGAAGAGAATTTAAAGGGCAGCATCTATGAACAGGGCTGCGCCAGAAGTCTGGCGCTTTTCAGTCCGACATCAGACGCAGGCCCATTCGCATTAGTGTAATGCCTCTGTACACCCGTATCAGGCGCATTACAAAACGCAAGCGGCACTTTCTAATGCGCCTGATTTCGGGGAGCGTGCGGGAGGCAGGGCGTTCTAGAACCGAACTAAGCTATAGATTTATAGCTTCGCTATGGCAATTCTAGGCACATTAATGCTGGAACAGGTAAACCACTTTCAAAGTGGTTTACCGGAGCCAGAAATGGCGTCTTACAGCTAGGATGCGCCTGATTCAGAAATCAGGCGCATTCTATGCTATTATAAAGCACAGGAAATTTGCTGTTTAAACACCAAATTTCATACATGTCGCCCTAAGTGTCTATTCACAAATGCCAGAGGTCTAACAAGCAAAATGGGAGAGCTTGAGGTGCTAGTTCTAGAGGAACAGATTGATCTAGTTGGTGTTGCTGAGACATGGTTGGAATCCTCATATTATTGGGATGTTAACCTTCAGGGTTTTACTCTATTTAAGAATGGGGCAAAAAGGAAGTGAGGAGGATTGTGTCTGTATGTAAGGAGTGAGATGAATGCAGTGTGAAAGAGAAATTAGCATGTGAAGATCGTGAAGATGTGGGACCCTTGTGGGTGGAAATGTAAGGCGGGGTAAAAACAGAAAAAAATATTTTTGGTGTAACATATAGTCCATTCCAACATCACTAAGGAGATTGAGAGTCAACTCAAACAATTGAAGTGGGCAGCACAGACGGGTACAGTGCAGATTATGGGTGACTTCAATTACCCAGACATTGACTAGGGTCATGGTTTTACTTCAACTGCAAAGGGGAGAAAGTTCCTCAACCTGTTGCAGGATAATTTTAATCGACAAGTTTGTGGAAGATCCCACTAGGAGTGACGCTCTGTTGAATCTGTAGCATAAGGTTGTACCGTGTTAGCCATAGTAAGCACCAGAAGAGTGCTAGTACTCGCGAAAGCTTACCATTAAATATACTCAGTTTGCCTCGAAAAGGTATCACCCGATTTCTTCACTCTTCAATTGGATCTGGTAATTTTTAACAAAGCAGAACTTGTTGTAGCCGTCACTGTTTCTGAAAAACCTTGGTAACAGCGACCACAATATAATTAACTGGGAAAAACACAGACCGGGAAGGCAAAAACATTTAACCTTAAAAATGCCAATTTCCACTTATTGAGGACTGCACTACAGGACATAGACTGGAAGTAGCTATTACCAAATAATGATGCAGAAGCCAAATGGGATAGATTTAAATATACTTTGTGGAAATATATAGCAAAATGTATTCCCGTAGGTACGTATGTGCGTAAGTATAGGTGATTAGAATTAAATCCAACATGGCTTCTACCTTCTGTTTAAAGGGCAATAAATAACAATAAGGGCATTCAGAGGGGTCAGCATTAGCCTTTGAAAATTGAAGAGAGTTTCCTAAAATCTGTAAAAAGGGGATCACATGAGCTAAAATACAAAATGAAAGGGAGGTGGCCGAGGACAGCAAAACAAACCTCAAGAAATTCTTTAACCATATAAATGCAAAAAACAAAACCAAGTCAGAGCATGTAGGACCCTTAAATTACAGTAATGGGGAGCTTGTCACTGGGGATCAGGAGGAGGCAGAGCTCCTAAATAGGTTCTTCGGCACTGTATATACAAAAGAAAAGGTAGCGGATGTGGGCGGTGCCCGTGCAGATGTAAGTGGTACTGGTACAGTTAATACGTCAACTGATATAATAAATGGAGTGTAGAAATGGTCCAAGCCAGGTTAAATAAACGGAATGTGAATGAGGCTCCAGGCCCAGATGGCTTACACTTGAGAGTTCTTAAACCCTTAAGCACCAGGCCTAAAAACGCCTTAATGACCAGCTAGCTTTTTTAGTTTTTGCCTCACTGCGTTTCAACAGTCATAACTTTTTAATTGTTTCTATGACGCAATAGAATGAGGACTTGTTTTATAAAGAAGAAGGTGTATTTTTGGTGAGAGCAGTTTGAGTTTACATATTAACTACTGCGTAATTTAGAAAAAAAAATTTGCAGAGTGAATATAAAAAAGCGTTTTTCTGCATTTTTAAATAAAATTTTACACCATTTACATTTCACACTAAATAACGTGTTAGTTCTTTATTAATTCTATAGGTTATAACGGTCAGATGGATACCTAATATGTGTAGGGTGTTTTTTGGGTATGGTGTATGCACAACCATTTTTTATTAAATACCGTATATATGGCACAAAAAATGTGCTGAAAAAGCTGTCCTTGGCTTATACTGGAGTCACCATCGCCATCCAGGCGCTGCAATGGCCCGGGCGCCGGCGGAGATCCATCAGCTGTATGCGACTCCTCTGGGAACGCAAACAGCTGAAGAAACTATTGTGGAGCAGAGAGCGAGCGCTCCCTGCTCCGCAACAGGACTTCGGAAAGTCGCAAGCAGACTTGCAGCCTTCTGGAGTATCCGGCACAGGGAGCATGAGTGTCATCACGTTGTCTGCGCGGCCTAAGGACATCACGCCGCCTATGCCGGGAAGAAGATGCAGCGCAACGTAGCAGCGGTGAAAGGTGAATACTTGTATTTTTTTTTTTTTTTTACCAAACCCTGCCTATACCTGCTATGGCGAACATATACCTGCCTATAACTGCCTATGGGGGGCGACATATACCTGCCTATACCTGCTATGGGGGACATATAGTCCAAATCGAGATGATCCAGCACGACCCACCAACGATATTGTATAAAATCCAACAACATTTATTTATCCAAATAATGAAAAAGTTCAAAAAGGTAAGCACACAATATAGATGCGGAAGTAGTGGTAAGGAGACTCTGCAGGTAAACACACTGACGCGTTTCGGGCTACACAAATATGCCCTTCCTCATAGCGATAACACAGAAAGAATACTGGCTAATATACACTCACCGGCCACTTTATTAGGTACACCTGTCCAATTGCTCGTTAACACTTAATTTCTAATCAGCCAATCACATGGCGGCAACTCAGTGCATTTAGGCATGTAGACATGGTCAAGACAATCTCCTGCAGTTCAAACCGAGCATCAGTATGGGGAAGAAAGGTGATTTGAGTGCCTTTGAACGTGGCATGGTTGTTGGTGCCAGAAGGGCTGGTCTGAGTATTTCAGAAACTGCTGATCTCCTGGGATTTTCACGCACAACCATCTCTAGGGTTTACAGAGAATGGTCCGAAAAAGAAAAAACATCCAGTGAGTGGCAGTCCTGTGGGCGGAAATGCCTTGTTGATGCCAGAGGTCAAAGGAGAATGGGCAGACTGGTTCGAGATGATAGAAAGGCAACAGTGACTCAAATAGCCACCCGTTACAACCAAGGTAGGCAGAAGAGCATCTCTGAACGCACAGTACGGCGAACTTTGAGGCAGATGGGCTACAGCAGCAGAAGACCACACCGGGTGCCACTCCTTTCAGCTAAGAACAGGAAACTGAGGCTCCAATTTGCCCAAGCTCATCGAAATTGGACAGTAGAAGATTGGAAAAACGTTGCCTGGTCTGATGAGTCTCGATTTCTGCTGCGACATTCGGATGGTAGGGTCAGAATTTGGCGTCAACAACATGAAAGCATGGATCCATCCTGCCTTGTATCAACGGTTCAGGCTGGTGGTGGTGGTGTCATGATGTGGGGAATATTTTCTTGGCACTCTTTGGGCCCCTTGGTAGCAATTGAGCATCGTTGCAACACCTTGTGGAATCTATGCCACGAAGAATTGAGGCAGTTCTGAAGGCAAAAGGGGGTCCAACCCGTTACTAGCATGGTGTACCTAATAAAGTGGCCGGTGAGTGTATATATACACACACATGTACATAGTTAGTAAAATTACAACTTCCAGTCCTGTCAAGATATAGAAAAATGAACGCCAAGCTACTTACCTGCACCCGACATGTGCAGTCCGTCGTGCGCTCTTCGCGCCGGAACCGGAGGCTCAGCTTGCCGGTCATGCGCAGAGAACACCAACAGGCTACTACTGGCAGGGCAAGCCGCGCAAGCGCACAGGCAACAGAACAAAGAATGATACAATATAATCACATAGAACTATCTCCGTATGTGCTATTTGTTTACATTAAAAACATAAATTATAAAGTAATCAAGTATCTAATGGAGAATAACTTGCCTAAGAAGAACTATATTGAAAAAGAAGAAACAAAAAAGGACTATATGAAGTGACACCGAGAGATGAAAACACGAGGTCTAGTAATAGTAAAGGGATTCACTTTTGATGTTTAGACCGTTTGGCACAGGGGTTTTCAAAATGAAATTTCCAATGGGGCCCCCCAGGGTTAGGGGAGTTTGGGGGTTCTAAAAACCCCTTTAGGGGGGGACTTTTCCCCCCCTTGCCTTTTAAAACTCCCTTTATACCCCCCCTATTTTTAATTTTTTTTGGGGATCCTTTTTTTTTTTTAAAAAATTTTAAACCGTACCGTTTTGCATTTTCCACTTATATTTTGAGTCAATAATTTTCCCCCGTTTTTTGTGGAAAAAGGGAGGGCCCCCAGTTTTTATATTCGTGTGGTTTTTATACTAGTAAATATGGTATTTATTTTAATTTTATTTATTTTTTTTTTCCCCTTTGTTTTTTTTCTTTTTTTTAATCCAATTAAGGGGAAAACTTTTGTTAAAAAAATTTTTTTACCTTATTAATTATTAGCATACCCCTGTATGTTAATACTTTTTACAATTTGTGTCATTTGAAACGGGTTTGCACTCAGGGGCAACAAAACAGTGGGGCCCCTGACCGCAGGGTTTACTTTTTTTGGACAGCCAAAAGCTACTTTGGGCCCGGGGGTTTTAATCCAGTGCATCAGGGGTTTTTCCCCTTTTGATTGGGTCCCAGGCCCAATGGGCAACCCCCTTTTAAATTATGTCACGGTCAGGGGATTTGCGGATAAAAGGGGTTTTTAAATCCCGGGGGGATTGGGGGCCCTTCACAGAGGCCCTGCTCAAACTGCGCTTGGGAGTTTAAAAAACCCTTTCTTTCGGTTGGGGACATCTAAAAGACATCACTTCAAAAAGAAGCCCCTACCCCGCCCCGGGCCAAAAAAACTTTTTTCCCCGGCGGGGCTGTTGAAAAAGGGGTTTTTCTTTCCCCCCTGAAAATTATTTAGAGATTCTCGGGTGAGGGGTAAAGTGCTAGGACACTGGAAAATTGTGGTTCCCTTTTAAAAAAAAAACTTCCCAGGGTTGTTCGGGTTAATTAAGACAGTTTTTTTTAACATCTTACATACTTGTTTAATTTGTTTGTCGGGGCCCAAAAAAGGGACTTTGTCCCCAGTTCAGCCCATTTGCAAAAGGGTGTTGTTTAAAAGTTTTAAAAGTGTTGATCCAGAAAAAAGGAAAAAAAACCCCCTTTGGGGGTTTAGAAGCCATTGTCCTAAAGTTAGGGAAAAAATTCCTTTCTGACCCCAAATTTCTGGCAATCGGAAAAAATTTCCCTGGTTTCAAGCCCCCTCTCTCCAGAACCCTGGGTCACTAAAAACTTGTTTTTTCCCATCTAGAAATTAATTTTGCCCCTTTTTCCGTATCCTTTCCCTATAACTTGTTATTTTATCACGCTCCAAAAAAGCCCCAAGCCATTCTTAAACTCTTTTTAGTAAATTTCCCCCATGAAAATTTTTCCTTTTGGAGAGGGGTTCCCAGTTCACCACTTAACAGTAAAAAATCCCTTTCTTTTGTTTATTTAAAAATTTCTTTCCTAAAGTCTTTGAGGTTCCCCCCCTTGTTCTAGATACAGTTGGGAAATAAATAAATCTTTGCGAATCTCTATATTGGCCTTTAATATTTTTTAAAAATTTTTTATGTCCCCCCAAAGCCTCTTTTCCTAAATAAAAGGGGAACCGTAACCTTGCTAAACTTTTTTGGGTATTGCAGTCCCCAAATCCTTTATTTTTTTGTTGACGCCTTTGTAACCCGTTCAAGCTTTCAATGTCTTTTCCTTGGGGCATTGGGGGCCCAAAACTGTACACAAATTTTCCATGTGTGGTCTAACCGTGACTTGTTTTTGTGGGGAATAATTTTTCCCTTTATGTGCATCTATGCCCCTTTTTTACAAACCCATGATCCCATTAAACCTTCGCTAAATGCTCCCTGACACTGGCTGTACATTTTAAGTTTTACGGTCCACCAGGTTTTCCCAAAGTCTTTCCCAGGGCATTTTTTACCCAGTTTTTTTTTTTTAAACCATGAAAATTCATGTAATGGTTTTTTCCTCCCCATGTGCATAACCTTGCATTTTCGTTTTAAAACCTCATCTGCCACTTTTTTCTGCCAGGCCTCCAACCTATCCAGTTTCCCTTTGTAAAAAAACCCCCATTTCCTCTATTGTGGGGGTTTCCCTTTACAGGCTTAGTTTCATTGGAAAAATATCAAAATATTTATGTGAATCCCTGTTTTAAAAATCATTTATGAAATTTATTAAAGAGGAAAAGGGCCCCCAAAAAATGACCCCTGTGGTCCCCCCTTAGTAAAGGGATCCGTCTGGTATCCCATGTTAATTCCCACCCTTTTTTTTTTTCAGTGACCCAGTTGTTTTCCCCTTGCACACTTTTTCCCCCCAGTCCAGATTCTCTTTTCCTTCCCAAAATTTTATGGGGAAAACGTATAAAATTGCTTTAAAAAAAACCCCAAATATTGATACCCATTTGCCTCCCCCCGGACCCCAGTCGGGGAACTAATTTCCCAAAGAAGCTGATGGGGATTAGTTTGCCCGGGCCAATCCTTCAAAAAACCCCATGTTTGGTAGGGGCGTTATACTTTTTTTTTCGTTGAGATAGTCCATTTTTACCCCTCTTAAAAACCTTCAAACTTTTTCCCCACAACAGGGTAAGCTTCCCGGGCCTTTGGTTTCCTGGATCCCCTTTTTGCCCCCTTTTTTAAATTTATTGGCACCAATTTGTTAATACCAACCTTTTGGGGACATACCCCTTTAATTATACAGTCCATAAATATTAAAAATGGGGGGCCTTTTCTATCATTTTTAATTTAAACCCCCTTGGAAAATTGGTTTTGTAACAGTCGGGGGCCGGGGGGATTTGTCTTTTTTAAATTTCCCTAAGGGGGAAAGTGCACTTTTTCCGGGGGTTAGAAAAGAAAATTTAATTTGGGGAATTTACCTCCCCTTTTCCCCAAAAAGGGGAAGTTTCACCCTCCTGGGAAAATACGTGGAGAAGAAATAGTTTTTTTGGGTTTTTTTGTTTTTTTCCCCATCCCCCCTCTATGGTCTCTCCCTCGTATTTTTTAAAAGGGTTTTTCCAAATTTTATTTTTTTTTTTTTTTTACTTTTTTTATATTTAAAAAAAATTTTTTTTGGGGGTTTAGTGTTATTTTTCAAATGGAAATTCTTTCTTTCTGTTCCTGTTTTGTTTCCCTTAATAATTTTTTTATATATTTTTTTTTTTTCCTTTTAATTTTTTTTAAACCCTTTCACTGCCCCTTTTTTTAGGAGCGGGAAACACTTTCTTTTTGGTTTTTTTTGCCTCCTTTAATCTCTGTTGACCCAAACTTTTGGGTTTTTTTCCTTTTTTTTTTTTTTACCATATGGTATGAAACCTCTAACGGGGGGCCCCCTAAAAATTTTCTAAAGATCTCCCATTTTTTTTTTGTTTTTGCTTATTTTTAAAAACACCTTGTCCCAGTAAAATATGGTTGGGGCCCTCTTAAGCAGGAAAAAATTACCCCTTTCCACAAATTCTGTGTTTTTGTGGCTCCATGACAAAAATCTCTATTAAAAGGAAAAAAAGGGAAATTTTTTATTATATTATGGCCCACAAACCCTAGGTCCCCTAAACCCTTTTGAACCCTTTGTTACTCTGTCAGGTCTTTTAGCCCAATTTAAAGTTAAAAGGGGCCCTTTTCCTCTAGTCGGGTTCCCTGCAAAATTTGGGAAAGGTAATTATTTTAGTTTTAGACAAAAACATTTTTCCCTTTGTGAGAGCTACAGATTTCAGATTCCCAACTTATGTTTTGGGGTTAGTTAAAGGGCGCCCAAAAATAACAAAACCCCATTTGATTAGATGCTTCATTTTTTGCGGGAGGGATATCTTCTTGGGTTCTGTTATATTTGGGGGCCTATAGCAGACTCCTATTTGAATTATTTTACTGTTTTACCCCCTGTTATTTACCCCTAATAATTCCACTGTTTTATTACCTTTTCCCCTTTTCTACCCGCAGTGTTAGCTTCGACACGGATTTTTTCAAAGAGACAGACCCTCCCTCTTCCGGTGGGTTTTTGGTCACTTCTAAAAAAAATGTAAAACCCCGCAAGTTAACCACCCCGTTCATCCAGCCATGTCTAGTTATCCCCACTATGTCATATTTTTTTTTCTGCAAAATTTAAAAATTCTAGTTTTTTTCTTTGTTGGTGAGGCTTCCCGGGATTGGTTAGCATGCAATTTAAAAGATTTTTCAGTTTTTATTCCTTTTTCCCTATTCTTTTTAAATATTGTAACCCCCCCCCTCCCCTCCACCCCCTGTTTTTTACTAATTCCGCCCCTCTATATTCACTATCTTGCACACTATATGTGTTGTTTCCCTCCCCCCCCCGTCCCCAGTTTTTAAAAATTCCTCCGCTTTTTTTGCCAAATTTTTTTTCCCCCCAAAACAGCTGCCCCTCCCCATTTGGTGCGCCCAAACCCTGCATAGAGTCTGTAGCCAAGGGCAGAAGGGCAGCCCAGTTCTCCAAAAAACCCCAAAACCCTCTTTCCCCCCAATTTTTAGCCACTTATTCCCTCTTAATCTCCCCCTGCCCCCTCTTGGGGTGGCCCCTGGAAAAGGATAAAATTTTTGAAAATTTTTTAAACCCCGGAGGTCCTTTCCTGGCTTTTTTCCTGGTCCCTAAAACCTTTTTTTTGGACACTCCCCTACCCCTAACTTTGTCTTTTGGGGCCAATGTGGACCATGACAGCTCGTTTCTCCCAGCCCCCCCACAATTTCCCTTAGCCCCCCTTTCCCCGATTTGTCCCCACTGGGCCCCGGTAAACAAAATTCTGTTCGACCCTCCCTCTTTGGGGGCACATTGCCCTGTCTGTGGCCCCCTTTTTAATGGAGTCCCCAATTATAGCACCCGTCTAGTCGAAACCCGCATTTTCCCATTTCCCCTTTTTAATGAGCAGACGTTTGCTTTCAAACAATGCTATTTTTGAAAAGACATCCCCCTCATCCGCCAAATTTTTGCAAATTTGTTGGGGGGGTTTTGCCAGTTCAGGGGCTAAACCTCCCCAAAAAATCTTCCCTCTACCTTCCTTTTTTGGGTTTCCCCGCCCCAGTGCCCCATGTTTTCCCCGAACCCCCATGCTACCATCCTCCCCAGGATTAAAACCTGTGGTGTTTTTCGTGGCAGCAAAAACTCGCTTCCAAGTTGGCAATGGGAGGGTCAGTGTTGCCTCTTGCTCATTTAGATCAAAAGGGTACGGGGGTTTTAAATGTGCAGTGGTTCACAATCTTGCACAGCAGTATGGACCCTCGAACCTTGGGTTTGGGCAAGGATGGCATACATTGCACAGGGTTTTGCATGGACCATTGTTTAAAACATGGAACTCTTTGGGGAAAGTTTTCAAAAAAAAAAGAAAAACAGATACAAAAATGAAAAAATCTGTTAATTACTGCCCTTTCTAAAAGCCCCAAATTTAAAGTCCCCATTTTTAAAGCCAAAATAAAAGACCATGATGCCAGAATACTCGCTTAGGAACTTAGTTTTTAAACCCTTTGATCCAAAGCAGTTCAGCCAGAAAAACTCTCAGTTTTGTGGGAAAACTGTTTGAGGGGTATAAGTGCCTAATACATGTTTTGAGGCAAATAAAACATTATAAGTGATTGCCAGCAGGGTTTTATAAAGCCAGATGTTGTCAGACCAACCTGATCTGTTTTTATGAAGAGGCGAGTACAAGTCTGGATAGTGGTGCGGCTGTGGATATAGTGTTTTCAGACTTTGGGCGACATGTATGGAATTTGGCGTTTAAACGCTAGCCTTTGAATGCCCTGATTTAGAACCCCCTTCGGGTTCATAAATCGGCACGTTTCTAGCCCTTTTCAAATTTCTGGTCGTTTAGCAGTGTTCCAGCGTAATGTGCCCCGAAAGCCCTAGCGAAGCTTAAAATTTGTCAAACGGGGGCTGGCCCGAAACGGGGTGAAAAGCGGATGCGCTTGTTCTACATGCCTCTTTGTGTGTAATTTGATTGAAAACTTGTTTACATTTAGCAGTATAGTTTGTGCTGTAGCCAAAGGGTGTCCATTTCTTTGCCTTTCTGTGATTTTCAGTCTTTGTATCTTGTTGCAACCTGGATGACCCCCTGTGGGATCTAACCTCAGTGGTCATTTGTCTTGAGAAAACCAGTTGAAGCTCCCCAAAGGTGAGGTACTGGTGATCACTTGTAAGATGTTGTCTTGGTCTCATGATGTCAAAATGTGAACAGCATGTTAAGGAAATCTGTCTAAATCCCAATTCAAATTTAGTGGGCAATTCAGGGAATTTTGCCCTTTTAAATTCCCTTGTTGGGATCAGAAAGTTGTGAAAAAAAGTATGAAAAAATTGAACGCGGCATGTGATCTAAAAGGGGAAAAGTGGGTTTATTTGATTTCTCCAAAAAAATTCAAGAAAATTTGGGCGCATGTTTTGATGGGGTTTTGCCAGTTTTTCGGGGTATTTGAGCCAAAAAGAATGTATGCGGCATAGTAAAACTTTGGGGGATAAGTGCCTTTGTTTGTGCGGAAAGACCTTTTTTTGCGTGCCAAAGGTTTTGGGGTGTTCGGGTGGCGTTTTGGGGGCATTCGTCACTTGTAGAAAAAGACACTTTATGTTTTTTTGCACCAAACTTTGGTGAGAGCAGTTAGAAAACCCCGGGGACCCAAATTAAAAGGGGGTCTGCCCTGGCTGAGTTTTTCGTATTGGCATGACTGGCTGTTGTATGCCCGAGAAAGAACAGGTTCTACATTTGGGGCGTCTTTTTTACCTTAAAGGATTTAGAACTGGTCTACAGTTCATACTGTCCCCCTTTTGTTATCCTGAAAAATTTTTAAAAAAAGCCAAATTTTTCCCTAACTTTTTTTTGAGTGTGTATGTAGAGTAGAAACAAATTTTTTTTGGGGGCGGCGCATGAAGAAAACTGGCGCAGCACGTTTCATATGTGTGGCCCAACGTAGAGGCAGGCCGTGCTAGAAGAAGTGGGATGCAGGTTGGAGGATAAACCAGACAAGTACGAAATGTGCTATTTTGGAGAACTGGTTTACACCAAATTTAAAATGTTTCAAAAAAGAAGGAAAGGAAATCGTAACAAAACTTTTTGGGAAAGGTGGGAGGAAGGGAAGCCAGAAGTTTTGGAAAATTGTTGGGAACAAGACAGGCATACTACACAAATTCCTTGTGCCCGGGGGTGGGGTAGACCAATAATTTGAGACATGAACTGAACGTTTTGGGAAGCCCAGGTGTCCCGCCCAAATTGGGGTCCCAGAAGGACTTTGCTTTGTGCTGGAGGTACTTAGGTCTAAAGTTATCCGCCATAAGCAGATGGGCGCAGCGGAGATCAGAGTTTTGGGGGCTAAAAATGTGAGCTCTGTGCTTGGCCAGAGAGGTCTGAGAAATGTGAAGAAGCATGAAGAAGGACCAAATGAGCCTGACAGGGATTGAGTCTTTGCACAAACCAAAAATAAGGGTTTTTGGGGGTGTAGATGTTTACAGGGACCTTGCCCCTTCAAAAATTTGGGGCCATTCCCTTTTAAAGCAAAATTAATGAGGGGGGAGAAAGGTTTTTGGAAAAACGCGCGATGGAAACTTTGCCTTTGGCTGACTTCTGGGATAGAATGGCTCCACCCCCTAGTGAAGAAGCATCCACTTCAAAGAAGAAGGGCTTCTCAGGATCCGGATGGTGCAACACGTATGCAGATGCAAATGCTGCCCTGAGACTAAAAAAGGTGTCTTCAGCTTCAGGTGTGAAGAGCTTGCTCTTTTTGTTGACAGCGACTATGTGGGCCACCAAGCTAGAAAGAGGTGGAATGAACTGGTAATAGTAGTTGGCAAATCCTAGGAAACCTTGGAATGCCTACAGACCCACGGGGTGAGGCCACTGGAGAGCAGCCGACAGCTTAGCTGGGTCCATTTGCAAGCCTCAGTCGGAAATGATATACCCTAAAGCTGGCAAGCTGTTCTGTTCAAACAAGCATTTTTCATTTTGGTATACAGATGGTTCTCTTGCAAACGTCATAGCATTATGTGGGCATGGTGCCAATGCGTATTTATGAAGGGGAAAAACACCAGGATATCATCAAAGTAGACCACAACACAGATATATAGGAAAGATCTTGTTGGCAAATTCTTGAAAGACTGCTGGAGCATTACAAAAATATCAAATGGCCATCTGGGTGAAAAGGCGATTTTTACACTTGACCCCTCCTCTGATGCGAATAAGGTTGTAGGCCGAATGAAGATTGAGTTTGGTGAAGATGTTGGCACTTTGAAGTCTGTTGAGTTGAGAAATTAGAAGCAGAGGATATTGATTCTTGATGGCAATTTTGTTTAGGCCCTTTCGAAAAGAAAAACTGCGCGGGGGAGGGGGTTTTGGGATGTCTTTTGTAGGTTCCCCTTAAATGTGGCCCAACATCCCGGGGTTTCAGGCGCGAAAATTTGGTTACTCTACCAAGGGGAGATTTAACAAGCGGGGACTTACTGGCGTCGTGGGCCTGTGTGGATTGCTTTTTGTAAAAAAAACAAGCAGAAAAATCCCCTCAAAATTTCCCTGCCGAGTAAAGCCCAAAAGGTGAGGCGGAGGGAGGGGGGAGGCAGGTTGCAGCGTGAGAAGTGTAAGGGCGAAAATGACATTTTGCTACGTGGAAACCTCCCCTTTTTTCCCCGTTGAGCTTGGGGAATGTTCACAACCGAGGAAGACCCAAGAGCACAGCTCAAGTTGACCAGAAAATAACTTGAAAAGCAATTTCTTCTTGATGGAAGGAACCAACTTGAAGGTGGGGGCGCTCCTCGATCCCAAATGGGTTGCGAGGCCCTTTCCCCATTAAAGGAAGAAAAACTAGACTTGTTCACCCCAGGGCCAGTAGACAAAAGGAAAATCAAGCCCACAAACTGGTGGCAGCAGAAAAAGGGGTCACCTGATAGTAGACATTGAGGGAAGATCTTTGCCCCACTTTTAAGGCAACTTTGCACTGCATTGTCGGGAAATACCTCTTCGGATGGGGCGAAGGGTCGTGAACTGAAAGGGTTTAAAAAATTTCCCACTAGGGCCACTTTCCCCCGCTTGGGCCCTGCCCTAGACCCCTTCGCTATGCCCCTCAGTATTTTTGATGGGTGGGAAAAACTAAATTGCGCCATCTTTTCTCAGAGGTGTGGAATAATGGGTTTATTTTAATAGTTTTTTTTACAATAAAAACAATATTGTTCTTTTTTTTTTTTCATTGTTTTTCTTTTTTTATTTTTAAAATGGGTAAAAAAGGGTGTTTGATTTTTTTTTCTTTAGCTGTAACTTTAACCCCACCAGGGAACTAGACCACTAAGGGCCACGATCACTTTACAATACACTTTACAATACATTGGTATTGCAGAATAGTGTGCAATTATAGGTCTCCTATTACACCATGCCAAAAGGTTTTAGGCGTAATAGGGGCGAAAATTTTTTGACGGCCTAAACTTTTTTTAAAATGTCCTATTTAATTCCCCATGTGCTTTTAACCAAGTGAGAGGCTTAATTATGATGAGGTTTTTTTTTTTTTTTTAAAGAGTTTTAAACGTAAGAAAATAATTTTAAAAAAAGCATAAGCAATCAAACAAGGTGTTTTGAACAATGAATATAAAATAATTACATTTTTGTATAATGGTAAACAAAATGATTAGAGATGGTAACTGTATTATAACGATAAGTAATTACAGTTTGTGTTCAGTTTAGGTACTTTCTTGTTTTGTTTGAGAGCTTTAAAATTTTTGTAAACCCAAAATCTGAACAACCCATTTTGCATCCTCTAGAACAGAAAATTTTCTTTAAAAAATGGGGCTTTTAGAAAAAGAAATCTTCATAAAAGTGATTAGATTGAACCCCTAAAGGGGCCAAAATTTTTTCTCCCCTGAAGACAGCCGTTGGAGTAAACCACGAGTTGACCCCCAGCCCTTTAACCCGAAAGGCAAAATGAGGACGATTGTCGGGCTGAAAGGTAGTTTAAAAAAAAAAAAAACGCCTGCGGTGTTAAAAAAGGTTAAATAAGGCTACCCAAAAAAAAAAAAAAAGGACCCTAAAAACTTGTAAACAAAATGTAATGTATTGCACACATTTCCCGCAGCAGGATGGAAAGCCCCTTTTTTCCATACACAGTTCCAGAACCCTTTGTGGGGTTATTGTAAAAGGGTTGTTTACTTTCAAATCGATTTTCTTTTGTTAGTAAAAAACTGGTTGTAATGTTTTTTTGGTTTTTATTTAAAGCTCTTCTTTCGCTCTTGCTCCCCCCTCTTCAACCTTTCACCCTTCTGACTCAACATGCTTTGTTTTTATTCGCTGAGCGTAAAAGGGGGAAGGAAACTCCTTAATGGCAAAACCCTTTTTTTTGTCAAGCATAAAAAGTTGATTTTAGCGTCTCAAAGAATAGCCAACATGGTGGAGGGTAAACACCATCAAAAAATGTCAATGTCTCCTTTTGTGTTTTGTGGTTTAAAATCAATTACGCTTGACAAGACGTTCATGCGTTCTTTGGCAAGTTTTGCTGCTGAGGCATGGCATCTACCTTCAAGGGGGGCCCTTTTAGGTTGGGGGTACGAGTTACGGCTTCAAGGTGCTCAGCTGTCCACAGGTTTTTCTAGGAGTTGGTCTTTGGGAAAATACAGGCCACTCCATTTGAGTTTTCCGTTCCAAAAAGCCATTCCCCAATGAGCAACCCATGAGTTGGAGCTTGTTGTCCTGAAGATTAAATTGTCCGTGTAGTTTTGCCAATATGAATTAATTATGTTTTTTAAAAGTAGCAAAAAGGGCCTGTCTGTCCATTCACAAGTGTATGCGTTCTGTTTTGGGCTGGCCAAATGCCCCCACCCGTAAACCCCTCACCAAACTCATTGTATGTGGTAGCACTTCATTGTGTTTTGCATCTTGGCGGTATTATTTTGCTCGAGTGAACTGACTTTATTCTGAAAAAACCAAAGGGAGCTGGGCCCCCCTCCGTGTAGATGTCTCTGGCCCCTGTAAGCAAGTGCCGGTTAGTGGTGTGGACTTTTATTAGCTGCGACCATGTGAAAAACAGTTTGAATGACCCGATGGGGCATTGGTTTTCCCCTTTATCTTTCTTAACCCGTGCCGGAGTTGTGTGGGATCATCATCCGTTTGCAGGGGATTGTTTTCAAGTGGTCATCGGTGTTGAAAGGGCCCAAAGGCATTCCCTTTTTTTGACTTTTGTCCCCTGTATCTCTGTTGCACCTGTGAGCTTTTTTAGGGTTTGTGGCCGTGTGGGTACTGTTGATTTTGTAGTGTGTCTTGGTCTTATGATGTCAAAAGTGAACGTATGATGAGGGGCTGTTTAATCCTAAATTTTAAATTTATCCGTAAACGTATTTTGATTTAAAGGGGTTAAAACACTTGTTGTGATTTGGTCATTAAGCTCCTTGTTTGAGATCCCAAGTTTGAAAAAAAAACTGAAACACTGAAAAGTTGGCTGTGCATTCTAAAATGTAAGATATGATCTCATTTAGTCCATTTAAAAAAAAAAAAAATCTATGTTCATCATGAAATTTCAACCAAAAGCCAAATATCCCTACTTTTTGTGAGTAGTATATGTGTGGTATGTTTTTTTTGCAGGATGCCTCTTTATGGAATAGTGCAACAGCTCAAAAATAAAAGGTATACCAATGTACTTTGGCCCGATAGACAGCTTTTTGACCATTTTCAGGAGAATAGGGCCTATGAACGTTATATATGTACCAAGTGCCTTGGCACATACTGCAAATGATCATGGGAAAAAAAAAAAAAAACCCACCAAACCGCGAGTTTTGTTTCCCTTTTTGTTCACGCAGAGAAAATTTTTGTTTTGGCCCCGGTTGCAAACTTGGAGTACTATTCATGCTCCCCAAAGTTTATTATTTTTTGC
>JAODAL010046149.1:0-31222 GCA_025379985.1 Phyllomedusa bahiana | reverse complement strand
TAATAGAAAAAGAGGTTTTGGGGGAGGGGTGGGGGTGGGGGGGGGGGGGGGGGTTTTTTGGGGGAAAAGGGTTTTTTTTTTTTTGGGGGGGTTTTGGGGGCCCCATGCAAAATCTATAGGAGGGCCCCCACCTGCCATTTATAATACAGGTGTCCTAAGTATTAGGCCCCCTCAGGCTTCAGGGCCCACACAGTGGGGTTTCCCATCTAGTTTTTTGATTTTCCTCTGTATTTTCGCCTCTGTTCAGCCGGTCACGGAGATTTGCGCCTGTTTGTTTGAGCGCGGCCGCCCCCTGCACCTGCGCCCACCTGGCGGGCAGATGTTGTGTGTCTGGTATAATAGGGGTTGTGGTGCCAGGAGCAGGTGGTGTGTAAACGTTCCGCCTCATTTTGGGATGACCTCAGCGGTGCCGCCTCGCTGCCATTCCTCATACGGTGACGCCACCGCTGATTTATCTTCTCATTTTTTGGCGTCTGTTTTGGAAACGTATCCAATAGAGCGCGCGGCATGAGGGAAGGGGTTACATCACCGCCTGCGCCCTCTGATGGACGCACGCCGACACGACTGGCACCAAGTCTAAGGGCATATTTATCCTTTCCTATTGGCTGTGAAGAACCTGCCCTGGACTCCCTCCAGAGAGTCCTGACTCCTATAGGACAAAATGGGCTGAGGGCAACAAAGGCCGGCCCCTGCAAGCTCACACCACCATACCCCACTCGGCCCTTGTTGCCCTCAGCCCATTTTCATCCATTAAAGTAGACACTGGGGTCAGGACTCTCTGGCTGTGGATGAAGGAGTCCGGTGCAGGTTCTTCAAGAGAGAGTGCTGACCCCAGTGAGATGGGAGTAGGCTGAGGGCAACTAGAGCCATCCCCAGATAGCAGGGTATGATGATGTGAGCTAGCGGGGGCCCAGGCCTTGTTGCTCTCAGCCCATTCCTATCCTATTGGGGTCAGGACTCTCTGGCTGTGGCTGAAGGAGTCCGGTGCAGGTTCTTCGAGAGAAGTGGGAATAGGCTGAGGGCAACTACAGCCGTCCCCAGATAGCAGGGTATGATGGTGTGAGCTAGCGGGGCCCAACCATCATTGCCTTCAGCCCATTCTTATCCAATTGGGGTCAGGACTCTCTGGCTGTGGCTGAAGGAGTCCCATGCAGGTTCTTCGAGAGAAGTGGGAATAGGCTGAGGGCAACTACAGCCGTCCCCAGATAGCAGGGTATGATGGTGTAGCTACGGGGCCCAACCATCTTTCCCCTTTCAGCCCATTCTACCCAAATTGGGGGCAACTCTCTGGTGTGGCTAAAGGGAGTCCCATCGGTTCCTTTGGGAAAAGGGCCTGAACCCAGTGAGATGGGAATAGGCTAAAGGCAACTAGAGCTGTCCCCAGATAGCAGGGTATAATTGTGTCAACTAGAGGGGCCCAGGCCTTGTTGCCCTCAGCCCATTCCTATCCTATTGGGGTCAGGACTCTCTGGCTTTGGGTAGAGGGAGTCCTGGAGGTTTTCACAGAGAGTCCTGATGCAAATGTCTACCATGATGGACAGGAATGGGCTGAGGGCAACAAGGGCCGGCGCTGTTAGCTCACACTATCCTACCCTACCATCTGTGGACAGCGGGGCCCGGCCCTCATTCCTTTTCCATCCATTGGGGTCAAAACCTGCACTGGACTCCCTCTACTCACAGCCAAAGAGTCCTGACCCCAATGTGATGGGAATGGCCTGAGGGCAACAATGACCGCCCCTAGGTAATATGGCATGATAGGGTGAGCTAGCAGGGACCGGCCCTTGTTGCCTTCAGCCCATTCCCATCCAATTGGGTCAGGACTCTCTGGCTGTAAAGAGAGGGAGTCCAGTGCAGGTTCTCATAGAGAGCCCTGACCCCAATGTCTACTTTGATGGATGGGAATGGGCTGAGGCCATTGAGGGCCAAGATAGTAGGGTATGATAATGTGAGCTAGCAGGGCCTGGCCCTCGTTGCCTTCAGCCCATTCCCATCCAATTGGGTCATGACTCTCTGGCTATGGGTCGAGGGAGTCCTGACCCCAATGTTTACTGTGATGGATGGGAATGGGCGGAGAGCAACAATGGCTGTCCCTAGGCAATATGGTATGATGGTGTGAGCTAGCAGCCGGCCCTCGCGGCCGTCAGCCCATTCCTGTCCCATTGGGGTCAGGACTCTCTGGCTGTATATAGAAGTCCAGTGCAGGTTTTTGAGAGTCCTGACCCCCAATGTCTACTTTGATGAACGGGAATAGGCTGAGGGCAACAAGGGCCGGCCCTGCTAGCTCCCACCATCATAATCTATGACAGCAGGGTCCAGCTCTTGTAGCCCTCGGCTCATTCCCATCCAATTAGGGTCAGGACTCTTTGGCTGTAAATAGAAGGAGTCCAGTGCATGTTCTCACAGCCAATAGGATGCAACTAATCTGTGATAATTCCACATGACTCCACAATCACCCCTATTTCAGGTCGCCCTTATGCGGGTAACAGCTACAAGGGCCTGTTCTTGTCATCCCCACTATTACCTTTCTGCAAAAGGGGTGAAAACGTGTGCAAATTTGCATAAAATGGGTGATTCTAGGAACAGACTTATACCATACACCCCGCAATGAAAGCGGTGTATGTGGCGCATGCGCGTTTCAGTCTCGCGCATGCGTTAAAGATAATAGACGATCTAAAAAGTAATTTACGCAACATTTTGGGCAGCTTTGCCTTGATACACCGGACATGCCTCTCTTTCTTACACCCCATTACAGCGGTCATGCACATAGGTGCCCAAAAATAGAGCTGAGCCTTCATAAATTTGGCAACAGTCACTACACATTTTTCGGCCCCTGGTGACTTATACCCGGTGTAGTTTTGAGAGATATGAAGCAGCATTTAGGGAACGAGGGTGGAGGGGTAAGTGAGGGCCTTATGCTGGGTAGGGGATGGGATTTTCAGTTGGGTGCCCATTTGGGTGCCAGGTGTTGTGTCTCCCCAAGGTGCTCTTCACCCTAGTCCTACAAAAGGGGCGACTATTCTTACACTATTTGGAGGAAAAATGTATGAGATCCTGTAAGGACCCCCTTCCAGTCTGTGCAGATGTCCTAAGCCTCGGACGTGCGGATGATGAGTGATGAGGTGGATGATGAGCACTAGGTTGCCGGGTCTTATCTATGGTATTGGCGCTCACTGTGCAGTTAATCCCCTTCTGCACTTAAGCCGCCCAGACCCCTGATATCACTGAGTGTTCAGCTGACGGCCGCTCCCTTACACCCCCCCCGTCCGCACGTGCACGCATGGTTTATCTGAGCGTGCATGTGTTCTCAATGTGGAGAGAGGCGTAAGCGGCTGCCGGGCACCTCCGTCCCCTACAAACCCATCTTTTATAGCTAGACTCCTCGGTTATATGCGGACTCCTCCCGCCCCTGTAGTCACCTGTGTTATGTGCGGACTCCTCCCGCCCCGGTAGACACCTGTGTTATGTGCGGACTCCTCCCGCCCCTGTAGTCACCTGTGTTATGTGCGGACTCCTCCCGCCCCTGTAGACACCTGTGTTATGTGCGGACTCCTCCCGCCCCTGTAGTCACCTGTGTTATGTGCGGACTCCTCCCGCCCCTGTAGTCACCTGTGTTATGTGCGGACTCCACCCGCCCCCGTAGTCAAACCCGTGTTATATTCGGACTCCTCCCGCCCCTATAGTCACCTGTGTTATGTGCAGACTCCTCCCGCCCCTGTAGTCACCTGTGTTATGTGCGGACTCCTCCCGCCCAGCTAGTCACCTGGGTTATGTGCGGACTCCTCCCGCCCCTGTAGACGCCTGTGTTATGTGCGGGGCTCCTCCGCCCCTGTAGACGCCTTTTGTATGTGCGGACTCCTTCCCGCCCCTGTAGACTCCTGTGTTATGTGCAGACTCCTCCCGCCCCTGTAGACACCTGTGTTATGTGCGGACTCCTCCCGCCCCTGTAGACACCTGTGTTATGTGCGGACTCCTCCCGCCCCTGTAGTCACCTTTGTTATGTGCGGACTCCTCCAGCCCCTGTAGTCACCTGTGTTATGTGAGGACTCCTCCCGCCCCTGTAGACACCTGTGTTATGTGATGACTCCTCCCGCCCCTGTAGTCACCTGTGTTATGTGCGGACTCCTCCCGCCCCTGTAGACACATGTGTTATGTGCAGACTCCTCCCGCCCCTGTAGACACCCCGTGTTATGGCACTTTCCCCCCGCCCCTGTAAAACACCTGTGTTATGTGCGGACTCCTCCCGCCCTGTAGTCACCTGTGTTTTTTGTGCGGACTCCTCCCGCCCTGTAGTCACCTGTGTTATGTGCGGACTTCCTCCCGCCCCCGTAGAAAACCTGTGTTATGTGCAGACTCCTCCCGCCCTGTAGACACCTGTGTTATGTGCGGACCCCCTCCCGCCCCTGTAGACACCTGTGTTATGTGCGGACTCCTCCCGCCCCTGTAGTCACCTGTGTTTGTGCGGACTTCCTCCCGCCCCTGTAGTCACCTGTGTTATGTGCGGACTCCTCCCCCCCCGTAGACACCTGTGTTATGTGCAGACTCCTCCCGCCCCTATGTAGTCACCTGTGTTATTTTTCGGACTCCTCCCGCCCCCGTAGTTCCCCCTGCGTTCTGTGCGGACTCCTCCCGCCCCTGTAGTCACCTGTGTTATGTGCGGACTCCTCCCGCCCCTGTAGTCACCTGTGTTATGTGCGGACTCCTCCCGCCCCTGTAGTCACCTGTGTTATGTGCGGACTCCTCCCGCCCCTGTAGTCACCTGTGTTATGTGCGGACTCCTCCCGCCCCTGTAGACACCTGTGTTATGTGCGGACTCCTCCCGCCCCTGTAGTCACCTGTGTTATATGTGGACTCCTCCCGCCCCTGTAGACACCTGTGTTATATGCGGACTCCTCCCGCCCCTGTAGTCACCTGTGTTAGGTGCGGACTCCTCCCGCCCCTGTAGACACCTGTGAATGTGCGGGCTCCCCCCGCCCCTGTAGTCACCTGTGTTATGTGCGGACTCCTCCCGCCCCTGTAGACACCTGTGTTATGTGCCGACTCCTCCCGCCCCTGTAGACACCTGTGTTATGTGCCGACTCCCTCTGGACTCCTTGGTCCCCTCCCCCCGGACTCCTCTGTCCAGTACGAGAGACATCTCTGTCATCTCCAGTCACATCAGCTCCCCAATTCTAGACACCGGTGTTGTGAGCGGACTCCTTTGCTTCCTCCCTCTGGACTCCTTGGTCCCCTCCCAATAGACTCCTCTGTCCCCTACCAAAGGCTCCTGTGTCATCTCTAGACTTCTCTGCAACTACATTCTAGATACCTGTGTCATGTCCTGACTCCTTGGCTCTCTCTGGACTCCTTTGTTCCCTACCAGAGGCGCCTGTGTCAGCTCCAGACTCTTCTGCCTTCCAACTCTAGACCCTGTGTCTTGTCCTGACTCCTTAGCTCCCTCCCCCCGACTCCTCCCCCCCCCCCGGGCCCTTCTCCTTCCCTCCCCCTGGACTCCTCTGTGCCCCCCCCCCCCCGGAACCCTTCTCCTTCCCTCCCCCTGGACTCCTCTGTCACCTCCAAGAGACACCTGTGTGATCTCCAGACTCCTCTGCCTCCCAATTCTACACACTTGTCTCTTGTCCTAACTCCTTGGCTCACCCCACCCCACACTGTACTCCTCTGTCCCACCACCCCCCGGACTCCTCTGTCCCACCTCCCTTCCCCGGACCCTTCTTCTCCTTCCCTCCCCCTGGACTCCTCTGTCCCACTTCCCTTCCCCGGACCCGTCTTCTCCGTCCCTCCCCCCAGACTCCTGTCACCTCCAAGAGACACCTGTCATCTCCAGACTCCTCTGCCTCCCAATTCTATACACCTGCGTCTTGTCCCGACTACTTAGCTCCCTCCCTCCCGGACTCCTTAGCTCCCTCCCCCTGGACTCCTTTGTCCCCTCCCCCAAACACTGGTCTCATCTCCAGACCCCTCTGTCTCCTCCTAGATTCCTGCATTCCTCTCCAGACTCCTCTGCTCCCAGACACTAGTGTCATTTTTGGATGACCCCGTCTCGCCTTCTGCAAGACCCCCAAGTGGTAAGTGTTCCTGGTTATGCAGGGAGAGGTCCCACTATGGAGGGCTGACGGCTGCTGGGAGTACCTCACCCTCAATCACACACATGGTCGCCCCTTGCCAGTATTTGCCCTCACTAGGTCTGCCAACGTCCAGTACTGGGTCACCGCCTGTAATGTAGGATACAGCAGCCGGTGACGCGCCCGCTGCACAGAAGCCACGGCCGCTCCGCTATCTGAGGCAAACCCGACGCCGCTATCGGAGGCAAACCCGACGGCGCTATCGGAGGCAAACCCGACGGCGCTATCGGAGGCAAACCCGACGCCGCTATCGGAGGCAAACCCGACGCCGCTATGGGAGGCAAACCCGACGCCGCTATCGGAGGCAAACCCGACGCCGCTATCGGAGGCAAACCCGACGCCGCTATCGGAGGCAAACCCGACGCCGCTATGGGAGGCAAACCCGACGCCGCGATGGGAGGCAAACCCGACGCCGCTATCGGAGGCAAACCCGACGCCGCTATCGGAGGCAAACCCGACGCCGCTTCACCCGCTACCGCAGCGGCAGGACGTCTGTCGTCCTCAACAACAGTTCAGTTTTTCTTCCGAAAACAAGATGAGCGGGATCTGATGGGATCTCTCTCCGGCTCCGGCTGACAGCAGAGTACTGTGGATGAGGCCGGTATAGAGCGACCCCCATAGGCTGATGCAGGAAGTGCACCCTGGCTGGATCCTAGAGTGGAATCCATCCGAGGGATTTTCCCTTTGAGGGCAGATTGGGATCTATGAACCCGACAACACTCAACCTCCAGTCACTAAAATCCCAGACACTGTCCGCAGCTCATCACCCGACCGCTAGGGGGCTCCCGCAGCTCATCACCCGACCGCTAAGGGGGCCCCCCTGCAGCTCATCACCCGACCGCTAAGGGGGCCCCCTGCAGCTCATCACCCGACCGCTAAGGGGGCCCCCTGCAGCTCATCACCCGACCGCTAGGGGGCTCCCGCAGCTCATCACCCGACCGCTAGGGGGCTCCCACAGCTCATCACCCGACCACTAGGGGGCTCCCACAGCTCATCACCTGACTGCTAAGGGGGGCCCCCTACAGCTCCACACCCGACCACTAGAGGGCAAGGGTCAAAAACACCTTGCCCTGGGTGCTCCTTGATCTTTTAAGACGACTTTTCAGCTTATAATACATGTAATTAACCACCTTACCCCAGATAAAGTCCATGCAAGGGCTGACAGATAATGAGATGCAGAGAACGGAGGACGCGGAGCTTCTTCCAAAATCCATCATCTCTGCATGAAATCCGTTATCCCTTTGCTCTCCACCTAGTGGCAGAAAACCTGTACAACCGGAATACTTCTCACAGCGGAGGCTTTGCTACAGTTGCAAAGAATCCTTCTCGACTCCAGACTGGATACAGTGTAACTAAGTTTAGGATACACGGTACCAAACCCTCAGCTGCGAGAAGGATCTGGATATACTGAAAGGCTCTGTGAACAGAACGGACCTGAACGGCGAATCCGATGCAGATTCCACATCAAAATCAGAGTCTCATTGATTTGATTGGGAAATCCACGACGCATTTCACGCTGTGGCGCAGATTTTTCAACGTCAATTATCTGATGTGAAATCCGGACCTTACGTTGAGCGGCCCCCACTGAAATCTGGCTAAACAGCGTCCAAGTCAGCAGCTTCAGAGCTAAAATCCGCGGACATGGCCTCGAGGTTCGGATGACGGGTGCATACAGACGCATGCGGTTTTACCAGAAATTGACGCGGTTTTGAGGAGTTTCCCTCGGGTTCGCAATTTGCTTCAAAATCCGCGGCACATCCTCACCATGTGATTATATTCAATGACAGCAAGCAGAGCGGTCAGACAGGAGGGGAAGAGAACAATCCAGAAGCAGATTGAGCATCAAAAAAGGGAATGATGGGAGTTACACAATAATGCGGCAATAAACAGCCTGCTGGGGGTTGTAGTCCTGCCACTGCAGACCACATTAGCTGATGTACCTCAAATCGATTGGTCGTAAATCCCTAATTTCTGGGGTCCACAGGCTGCAAAAGAGCTGAAGTATAGGGAGCAAGGTTACACGTGGGGATCTGGAGGCGCAAACATTAGGGAAGAGGACAGCAACAACTCAATGTGAAACAATGGGCGGCTCAGCCGTCAGCACGTCGCTGCACAGTGGCTCAGTGGCTACCACAGCACAGTGGCTCATTGGTTAGCATGGTGTCTCAGTGGTCAACATGGGACAGCACAGTGGCTCAGTGGTTAGCACAGCACGGTGGCTCAGTGGCCAGCACAGCAGCTCGTTAGCATGGTGGCTCAGGGGCTCATTGGTTAGCATGGGGGCCAGGGTTACCACAGAGGGTGGCCAGGGGCCAGCACAGCAGCTCATTATTTTAGAAGGTGGTCAGGGCTCCCACGCTGGCACAGTGGCTCAGTGGCCAGCACAGTACGGTGGCTCATTGGTTAGCATGGTGGCTCAGTGGTCAGCACAGTGGCTCAGTGGTTAACAAGAACAGCACAGTGGCTCAGTGGCCAGCACAGCGCTTTTGGGTTAGCATGTTCTCAGGGGTCGCAGGGGGACAGCCGTGGCCTGGTTAAAAGAACAGCACAGTGGCCAGGGGCCAGCACGCAGCTCGTTGCATGGGGGGCTCAGGGGCTACCAACACGTGGCCTTTGGGTTGCATGGGTCCAGTGGTCAAAGGGACAGCACGGGGCCGGGTTAAAAAAGAACAGACATGGCTCAGTGGCCAGCCAGCAGCTCTTAGCATGGGGGGCTCAGGGGTCCACAGCACAGGGGCTCTTGTTAGCAGGTGTCTCAGTGGTAAACATGGGACAGCACATGGCCAGGGGTTAACAAGAAACACAGGGTTTCGGGGCACCCCAAAGTGTTAGCATGGGGCTCAGTGGCTACCCAGCACAGTGGTATTGGTTAGCGGGTTCAGTGGTCAACATGGGACAGCACGTGGCCATGGTTAGCACAGCACGGTGGTCAGTGCCAGCCAGCAGCTCATTGTTAGCATGGTAGCTCGGGGTACCACAGCAGGGTGGCCAGGGGCTACCACAGCATGGCACGGTGGCTCAGTGGCAGCACAGCAGCTCATTGGTTAGCATGGTGGCTCAGTGATCACCATGGGACAGCACAATGGCTCAGTGGTTGGCACAGTGCAGCACGAAGGCTCAGTGGTCATCAGTGTTGTCTTGCAGCACTAAGGTCCTAAGTGTGCTATACACACACTACCTATACAGCAGGTGAAATAATTTAAACACGCACCAATTTTTCTCAGTAAATTTTTTTTTAAAAGGGTGCTAGGGACAGAAATTTCCCCAACGTCGGGCACAACCCGTCCAATGCACACAAGCAAAGAAATGAGACCATAGATGTCCGTAAATGATGAGTAATATTGAGAAATGACACAGGGAAAAAGTATTGAACGCGCTTTCTGAAATGTATTTAATATCTTGTTTCTCCAAAAATAAGCCCTACACCTAAAATAAGTCCTGGCCTGATAATTCAGGGTTTTTGGAGTAAGCTTGGGATATAAGCCGTTGTCACAGCCGTGAACACTGATCAGGGCTGACCACCTCATGCGCCATCCCCTTGCATATTGGAGAGGACTGCCATTGACAACAGTAGCTGATCTCGCCTTTTGTCCTTGGACTCCAACTCCGAAAAACAGACAGTCCCCGGAACGGGGCGGGCCCGCGCCCCCGAGGCCGGCGGGGGAGGGGACGCCACGCCCCAGAGGCCGGCAGGGGTAACGGACTCCGCGCCCCAGAGGCCGGGGGGGGGGAACGGACGGCGCCCCCCCTGGGCCCGGGGGGGGGAAGGACCCCCCGCCCCCAAAGGGCCCGGCGGGGGGAAAGGACCCCGCCCCAGAGGCCGGGGGGGGGAAGGCGCCGGCCCCCCGTGGCCGGGGGGGGAAGGCGGCGCGCCCCAGAGGCCGGCGGGGGGAACGGACCCCTGGCCCCCAAGGGCCGGCGGGGGGGAAAGGACGCCCCGCGCCCCCCCCCCGAGGCCGGCGGGGGGAACACCTGCGCCCCCCCGAGCCGGCGGGGGGAAAGGAGCCGCGCCCCCCGAGGCCGCGCGGGGGGGGGGCGGACGCCCGCCCCAAGGCTGGGGGGGGAACGGGCCCCCGCCCCCGGGCCGGCGGGGAAGGACCCGCGCCCCAGAGGCCGGCGGGGGGAACGGACGCCGCGCCCCAGAGGCCGGCGGGGGGAAGACGCCGCGCCCCAGAGGCCGGCGGGGGGGAACGGACGGCGCGCCCCAGAGGCCGGCGGGGGGAACGGCGGCGGCCCCGAGGGGGGCGGGGGGAACGGAGGCGCCCCAGAGCCGGCGGGGGAACGGACGCCGCGCCCCAGAGGGGCCCGGGGGGGTGGGGGGGGGGAGGACGGCGCGCCCCAGAGGCCCGGGGGGGGGGGAACGGGCGGGCGCCCCCGAGGCCCGGCGGGGGGAACGGGGCCCGCGCCCCAGGGCCCGGCGGGGGGAAAAAAGACCCCGGCCCGGCCGGGGGGGACGGACGCCGCACCCCAGAGGCCGGGGGGGGGGGGGGGGCAACAACGCCGCCCCCAGAGGCCGGGGGGAGAACGGACGCCGGCCCCCGAGGCCGGGGGGGGGGAACGGACCGCGCCCCAGAGGCCGGCGGGGGGAAAGGGCGCCGGCCCCAGAGGCCGGGGGGGATGGGGGGGGGACCCGGCCCCAGAGGCCCGGGGGGGGGGGAACGGACCCGCGCCCCCGGGCCGGCGGGGGGAACGGCGCCGCGCCCCAGAGGCCGGGGGGGATGGGACGGACCCGCCCCCAGAGGCCGGGGGGGGACGGAACCCGCGCCCCCAAAGGGCCGGGGGGGGGAACGGGCGCCGCGCCCCAGCCGCCGGCGGGGGGGAACGGACGCCGCGCCCCAAGGCCGGGGGGGAGGGGGCGGAGCCGGCCCCCCCGGGGCCGGGGGGGGGGGGCGGACCCCCGCCCCCCAAAAGGGGGGCGGGGGGAAGGACCCCCGCGCCCCAGAGGCCGGGGGGGGTGGGGACGGACGCCCGCCCCAAAAGGCCGGCGGGGGAACGGGCGCCCCGGGCCCCCTAGGCCCGGGGGGGGGGGGGAACGGACCTGCGCCCCCTAGGCCGGGGGGGGGGGGGAACGGAAAGCGGCCCCAGAGGGCCGGGGGGGGAAGGAGCCGCGCCCCCGAGCCGGGGGGGGGGAACGGACGGGGCGCCCCAGAGGCCCGGGGGAAAAGACGCCGCGCCCCCAAGCCGGGGGGGGGGGATGGGGACGGACGCCGCGCCCCAGAGGCTGGCGGGGGGGAACGGACACAGAGGGACTCTGAGCTTTAGTTCCTTCCATGATTTTTTTGGATTCGGCCCCCTGATCGGCCGCCCTTCCAGCAGCTTTATCTTTTCTGATAAATGGGAGTTCCCCTTGGGTTTGGATCATTTCTGAAATGTCCGCCCCCGTTTCTCCTCTCCCCCGGTAATCAGCAGATTTGTTTCCAGAAGGTCTCCTTACATTTCTCCATTCATCCTTCCTCCCATGATATGAAGTTTGCCAGAGCTGTATACTGCAGCCCCCACCATGGTGTTCCCCCAGTGCCGTATACTGCAGCCCCCACCATGGTGTTCCCTAGGTGTAACGCAGCCCCCACCATGGTGTTTTTCCCCCGTGCCGTATACGTAGCCCCCACCATGGGTTCCCCCAGTGCCCTAACTGCAGCCCCCCCTGGTGTTCCCCAGTGCCGTATACTGCGCCCCCCCCAGGTGTTCCCCCCTGCCGTATAGCACCCCCACCATGGTTTTCCCCCAGGCCCTATACGCAGCCCCCCCCCATGGTGTTCCCCCCCTCCGTATACTGCAGCCCCCCCCATGGTGTTCCCCAGTGCGATACTGCAGCCCCCCCAGGGGTTCCCACCCCCTTTAACTGCCCGTGGGGGTTTTTGGGGGGAATGTGCAACCTTGGCTCCAATGTATGGCAGCCACAGAGTGCAAATTTGGGCTATGAACCGGGCTACATTTTTCATATTTTTACAGGCTTGTCTAAATGTTGCTGAGCAAACGTTAAACGTGCTTTTTGTTCAGCAATAGAGTCTTGTGTGGTGAGTGTGCATACAGGCCATGGAGGGCGAGCGAGGGTGTGCGCGCACAGGCCGTGGCGGGCGAGTAGCCCTTGGACAACTCTTCTGATAATTCTCTTCACTCCTCTATCTGAAATCTTGCGGGTAGCACCTGGTCGTGGTCGAATTATGGTGAATCTATGTTCTTTCCTCTTCCGGATAATGACCCCAACCGCGCTCACTGGAACCTTCAGTAATTTAGAAATTCTTCTGTAACCAATGCCATCAGTATGCTTTACAACAATAAGGTTGTGTAGGTCTAGAGACAGCTCACTGGTTTTACCCATCATACGACGTCTCTTGTGAGGCACCTTGGTAACGAGACACCTTTTTTTATAGGACATCAGTGGAACCAGCTGATATTATTTATCATTAAGTGGCAGGATTGCTTCTAATTACTGATCGATTTCAGCTGGGTCAGGACTTTTCACAACGCTCTTTTTCACGTGTTCAATACTTTTCCCTGTGCCATTTCTCTAGGGTTCGATTTCTTTGCCTGTGTGGATTGGATGGGTTGTTACCGACACCTGGTGAGGTATGAGGTCAATAGAAATACTAACACTTCTTCTGAGAGCCTTGATTCCTGCTACATTCACACGTTTATAGTGCAATCACTCTATCATGCCAAGAAACTAATAGCCGAGCCTGGTCTTGCTCCTAGGTCTCCATCGCTGGTGCAATGGCTGTCGGTTGTTAGCCACCTGCTGCCACACAAATGGCTTTACAAGCACAGGAATCGCCTTGGTAAATATGACAGGACATGGAGCAGATGGCTGAACTCCCCTGGCACAGCTGGCGATTCGCCAGCCTTACCATAGTCCACCGAGCCCTCGAACGAAGCTTTGACTCATCTGTTTGAAGCTCACATAAAAGTTTGTGCACAGGTTTCATTATTTGACTTTATGTACATTCACTTTGCTGTCTCACAGTACTGTATGTTTTATCAGTGTTGGATGCCCCATATATTCTTGATTAATAAAGTGGACTTGAAAATTGTTGACATGTTTAATACTTATTTAACCCGTTATATGATATACAAACTTTGTAACCAGTTTGGCAGTAGCTTTGGGTCATTGTCCATTTCGAAGACCCATTTCCGCCCAAGCTTTAACTTCCTGGTTGAGGTCTCGAGATTTTGCTTCAGTATTGCCACATCATCTTCTTTCCTCATGATGCCATCTATTTTGTGAAGTGCACCAGTCCCTCCTGCAGCAAATCAAGCCCACAACATGATGCTACCACCCCCATGTTTCAGTTTGGATGGTTCTTAGGCTTCCAAGCTTCTCCCTTTTTCCTCCAAACATAACGATGGTCATTATGGCCAAACAGTTCAGTTTTAGTTTCGTCAGACCACAGGACATGTCTCCAGAAAGGTCGTTCTTTGTTCCTGTGCATTTACAAACATGAATCTGGCTTTTCTATTTTCCTTTTGGAGTAATGGCTTCTTCCTGGCGCCCTTTCAGCCCATGTTGATACAGGACTCGTTTCACTGTGGATAATGACACAATCTTACCAGCTTTCGCCAGCATCTTCACAAGGTCTTTCGCCTTTGTTCTTGGGTTGATCTGCACGTCAGACCAAAGGACGTTCATCTCTGAGACACAGAACCCGTCTCCTTCCTGAGGGGTATGATGGCCGGACATTCCCATCTTGTCTGTACTTGTGTATAATTGTTTGTACAGATGAACGAGACATCTTTAGGTATCTGGAAATTGTACCCAAGGATGATTCAGACTTCTGCAAGTCCACAATTCTCTTCCTGATATCTTGACCGATTTCTTTAGACTTTCCCATGATGTTACACACAGAAGCAGTGTATTTCTGGTGTGCATTTAAAATACATCCACAGCTGTGTCTCTAACTCAGATGTAGCCAATTAGCCTATCAGAAGCTTCCAAAGACCTGACCTCATCATATGGGTGATCCCAAATTGTGTAAAGGCGGAGTCATCCCAGTGTAGGGAAAAATGCTGATTTGCAGAAAGTAATAATACATGTAAAATTCCCCCTTCATTTTTCTGTTTTTGCAAATAGAAATAATTTTGGTCCAAGGGAAAAAAGGGGGGGAGGTTTTTATTCTGATTTCATGACAGAGTGAGAGAAAAAAGGCAATGGGGTTTATAGAGGGGGGGGAAACCTGCGAGGGGGGGTTTATATAGGGCAAGAAAAAAAAACCTGCAGTGGGGTTTATAAAAGGGGGAGGGAGAAACCCTGCGATGGAGTTTATAAGAGGGGGGGGAGAAACCTCAATGGGGTTTATACAGAGGGGGGGAAAACCTGAGTGGGGCTTTATACAAGGGGGGGGAAAAAAACCCTGCAGAGGGGGCTTTATACAGAGGGGGGGGAAAAACCCTGCGATGGGGCTTTATTAGAGGGAGGGAAACTGCTGGGTTCCCCATGCAGATGTACCACCACACGTCTGTTCAAATCTCCTTAAAATATATGAATATTACACCACTATATAACTCACCGGCCACTTTATTAGGTAAAGTAGTAAGGGGTTTTGGCCCCCCTTTTGCCTTCAAAACCCCTTAAATTTTGGGAAAATTCCCAAAGGTGTTGCAACATGTAAATTTTGGTACCAAGGGGCCCAAAAGTGCCAAAAAAAAATATTTCCCACACCATGAACCCCCACCACCAGCCTTTGAAACCCGTTGATACAAGGCAGGATGGATCCATGTTTTCTGTTGTTTGACGAAATTTCTGACCCTACCATCCGAATGTGCGAAAAAATCGAGACTCATCAGGACAGGAACTTTTTTTCCCCTTTTCTTTTTATGTCCAATTTCGATATGTTTGGGCAATTGGGCCTCATTTCCCTGTTCTTAGCTGAAAGGAGTGGCCCCCGGTGTGGTCTTCTGTGTGTAGCCACTGCCATGTTCCCCCGCTGTGCGTTCGAGATGCTTTTTCTGCCTCCCTTTGGGTTTTGTAAAAGGTGGCTATTTGATATGTTGTTTTCTATAGCTCGAACCAGTTCCCCTTTCCTTTGCCCTTGGGGTCAAAAGGCTTTCCCGCCACAGGACTGCCCTCCTGGTGTTTTTTTTTTTTCGGCCCTTCTCTGAAACCCCTAGAGAGGGTTGTGCGTGAAAATCCCAGGGTCAGCAGTTTCTGAAATACCAGACCCCCCCTTCTGGCACCAAAACCTGCCCGTTCAAGGCATCAAAATCCCCTTTTTTCCCCCATATGATGCTCGGTTTGAACCAGGAGATTGTCTTGACAATTTTTAAAAGCTAAATGCACTGAGTTCCCCGCCATGTGATTGGCTGTTAGAAAAAAATTTTAACGAGAGTTGGACAGGGTCCCAAATAAAGTGGCCGGTGAGTGTATTAACACACACCACACAAATACGGTCGTCCCTGGGTTACGAGGGGATATGACTGTAGGTTTTTTCAGTTAAATTTGTATGAAAGTGGGAAACGGGTATATTTTTTTACATTAATCACACCAAAGTTTTCCCCTCTTAGTTTTGGATAGTGCGGGAAGGGTTTACATTTTGTTTTGTGTCTGTCCCCCAGTAAAAAGTTTTCACCTATGGTGTGTGGCAGCTGGCATTGTCATTCCACAGTTACTATCTGTATGGAACTGGAGCTAAAGGCAGCTTTCCCCCAAAAGTCTCCATTTTGAAATTAAGGGAAGTGTAAGTCAGAACGGGCTGCCTGTTAATCCCATTGTCTACACACCCCACACACACTTTCTATATGTATTATATTAATACACATATGCTATCCAAAAGTTTTCCCCGTGCTTAACCCCCTCTTTAACTCACTGCCCCAAATAGACTTCCCCACTTTCCCCAGCTTAAAAAAGCAACCCTGAAAACCCCCATTTTTCAGGCTTGTAAAAACCTTCCTAAATTGTCATACTTCCTCACAGCATGTCTGCCCCCCCCCCCTGTCTCTTTCCCCCTCCTTGTAGTTTGTAACCCTCGCGGGTAGGGCCTCTCTCCCCTGTCCGCCATTTTCATTATCCTTTTCCTTACTCGTTTGACTTTGTAAAGATGTAACCCCCCCGAAGGTTTCGCGCCCCCGGAAAACAAGGGCTCTAAAAATTTAAAAATAATATTAAAAGTATTAAAAATATCTACCTTTTTGTAATAATATACAAAATACTATATATCTCCTTAGTACTTTACACACTCTATATACTACCCAATTTTACATACACCTACCTCTCTGTACTAATTATATAAAACTCAAAATACTAGAAATCTCTCGTACTATACATACACTTAATAATACCTTTAAAATACTATACTTATTTTACCTTTATATATACCGTATTTACTATTTTACACCTTTTGTCATATGCTACCCCCCGTATTATACACAATTTTACCCCTTTTGACTATTATATTCGGTACTATATACACTCTATATACTATCTCCATGTACTATACTATATTTACAATCTATATACTACCTCTCTGTACTATATACACTTATATATACCCCGTATATATATACCTCTATGTACTTTACACAATTATATATACCCCCTGTAATATACACACATTATATAAACCTCTCTTACTATATACACTTATATACTATTTATACCTCTCTTACTATATCACTATAAATACCTCAATGTATTATACACAAATTATATACTACCTCTCTGTATATATATACTCCTGTACTTACTATATTTACAATCTAATTACCCCTCTGTTATATATTTTATGATATATATATTTACAAAATATACTACCTCTCTGTACTATATACTATCTCCATGTACTATACTATATTTACAATCTATATCCTACCTCTCTGTACTATATACACTCTATATACTACCTCTCTGTACTATATACTTACTCTCTATGTTACTTATTATCTCTACTATACTACACTCATATGTATATACACACACACATCATCTATCTACTACTTCACAAATGTAAAAAGTGTCGGTCTCTGCTGCTGTCTTCCCCTGTGAGGGCCTCAGGCCCCCTTGTTGCGTCAGCAGCCATCTCCTACCTAACACCCGGGGGTGACCGCCCTCTTTCCGTGCCACATGCGGCGGAAGAGGGGTGAACAGGAAGCAAAGCGCACGCTAGCAGAGCAGGAGTGAGCGGGGGCGGAGGGCAGTCACCATGGCAATAAGCCCGGCGCGCCCGAGACAAAGAAAGCCCCTCCTGCGCATGCCCAGTTCGCGCCGTCTGGTGGCCGCACGGCCCCTCCCCTCCCAACTCTTCCTTCGCGCGTCTGCGCCTGCCCAGTGCGCGCCGCGTAGCATTCTGCGCCTGCGCAAGAGCGTGTGCGCGCACGCACACGCACAACACGCCGCCGGGGGGGGGGGGGGGAGCGAGCGAACGCGCCGCGGCTTTTTTTTTTTTTTTTTAACGGTCCGAGTCCAAAGCGCTGAGGAGGCGAGAGAAAGAGTAAGGACCTCCGGTGTTTCCCGCGGCGAGCGACGAAAGCGTAAAGCGAATGAGCGCCGAGAAACTAATGAAAGATGCCGCAGCCCCGCCGACCGGCCCACGGAATGCCGACGGAGGAGAACCAAAGGACCGCGGCCTAAGGCGGATTGATTGCGCGGGTGGAGAGCCCACATTCCTGCCTTCTTCCCGGAGCTGTCGCATGATCTTTTCAGCTTCCTGGTCGGGCGCGACAAGGGCGGGCGGGAGGTGTGAGGGCCTGGCGGGAGGGCCTCCACAAGTCGGGTTTGTGGGCGGCACGAGGCCAAGTGCACTCCGCCGCGCACCAACCGTCGCTGTTCCTCGCTGCCGGCCCGGATCCGGAGGGTCGCAATCCTGAGCATGCGCCGCTCCATCAGCTACGTATCCAGGGCCTGCCGACATCTGAGAGCTCTGTCTGAACTGAGCGGTGCTTTACTACATCTGACGACTACGGCCTGGGCCCTCGCTTCTTGCGGAGATCGACTCCACCTGCTCGCAATCACTGAGCCTGTGCAAGCAAGATCACCGGACAGGCAGCTGGGCGCACATTCGCCTCAGTACCTCGAAAGCGGTTGGACGTGTGGAGATGGGGGGGCTGCTCTTCAAGCAACATCAACTAACATCGGGGCTGGCTGCTCCTGCACTTGGTGGATCTGCACGGCCTCAGTAGTAGCAGCCTGAACCTGACGCAGCTGCGCCAGGTCTCCGTGTGGAGATCGCGCCACCTGGCTGGCATGACCCGCAGCGCCGCCGAGGGCTGCCTGGGCCTGGAGCAGCTCACGCTACAGGACTGCCAGAAGCTGACGGACCTGGCGCTCAAGCACATCTCGCGGGGGCTGCACGGCGGCCTGCGGGTGCTCAACCTCAGCTTCTGCGGCGGCATCTCGGACGCCGGGCTGCTGCACCTGTCGCACATGGGCGGCCTGCGCAGCCTCAACCTGCGCAGCTGCGACAACATCAGCGACACGGGCCTCATGCACCTGGCCATGGGCAGCCTGCGCCTCTCGGGGCTGGACGTCTCCTTCTGCGACAAGGTGGGCGACCAGAGCCTGGCCTACATCGCCCAGGGCCTGTACGGACTCAAGTCGCTGTCGCTGTGCTCCTGCCACATCGCGGACAGACGGCATCACCGCTTGGTTGCGCCAGATGCCAAGCCTGCGCATACGCCAATAAAATCGCGCAGTGCGTAAGCACTCATACGAACACAGGGCTGGAGTATGATCGCGTGACGCTCACAGCCATATGAGACTGCACTTTCGACATGGAGGCCTGCACCCGAATCACCAAGCGCGGCCTGGAGCGCATCACGCAGCTGCCGTGCCTCAAGGTGCTCAACCTGGGGCTGTGGCAGATGATACCACGAGAGCACGAGAAGGACATGGAAGGTCATAGATGAGGGATGGCCGCCCTCCCGCCGAGCGATGTGACTGAGCCTTCTAAATGCCTGGATGGGGGAGGCCGCCCCGAACGCAAGAGGTTTCCACGAAAGGAGCTCCCGGGCATGGGGGGTCACCCGCCACAAAGGAGGGCACTTCAGGAGGAGTGGGGGGGGGGGGGGGGGTCCCGATGCTGGCGATACAGAACTGCTCACGAGGGGTTGCGGGGTCTTCTTGGATACCTCTCCGGCTTGCACTGTTGAACGTCAGATCAGCTACTCCTGGTACGGTAGAAGTAGACCGTCCCACCTTGGACCCATTGTCCATACCTTAACGGTTAACACAGAGGAGGTCAACCTGAATGTAGGAGCTAGGACTGTCCAAACCTCTGACCATCACATGTAATGCAGAGGAGGTCACACAGAAATGTAGGGAGTGAACCGTCTCCTCTGACCTCGTGTAACTACAAGAGGTGGTCACCAGAAATGTAGAGAAGGATAGACGCTCCCCACTATGACCACTGTTTTTTGTTTAATACAGTGGATGGTCACACAGAAAAGTTATGAGAGTAGGAACGTCCACCCTTGGACCCATCGTTTTATTACGAGGGAAGGTCCACCCAGACCATGTATGAGAGTAGACAGTCCACCTCTGACCATCACCTGTAATACAGAGGAGGTCACCAGAC
Organism: Phyllomedusa bahiana; assembly: GCA_025379985.1. Classification (NCBI taxonomy): domain Eukaryota; kingdom Metazoa; phylum Chordata; class Amphibia; order Anura; family Hylidae; genus Phyllomedusa; species Phyllomedusa bahiana. The sequence goes on along the minus strand of JAODAL010046149.1, from coordinate 11,601 downwards.
ATGGTAGGGAAGTAGAACGTACCTTTTGACCTTCGTGGTACATACACGAGCGTCGCCCTAACCACGTAGTGTGCTAGGGGACCGTCCACCTCTGACCCATCAGGTAATACAGAGGAGGTCACCCAGACATGTAGAGAGTAGACCGTCCACGCTGACCAATCCATCCTGTATGCAGACGGAAGAAGGTCACCCTGAAAGTTAGGGAGTAGACCGTCCACCTCTGACCCATCGTGTAATACAGAGGCGGTCACCCAGACATTTAGAGAGTAGACCGTCCACCTCTGACCATCACCTGTAATGCAGAGGTGGTCACCCAGACATTTAGAGAGTAGACCGTCCACCTCTGACCATCACCTGTAATGCAGAGGTGGTCACCCAGACATTAGGGTAGGACGTCCACTCCGACTGACCATACATGTAATGCAGAGGGAGGTCAACAACAGAATTTGAGTAGACCGTCACTCATGTCCCATCAGGTAATACAGAGCGAGGTCACCCCAGGAATTTAGAGAGTAGACCGTCCACTACTGGACCACAATCAGGTAATACAGAGTAGGTCACCAGCATGTAGAGAGTAGAGGTTCCACCTCTGACCATCTTTGTAAGCAGAAGGTGGTTCACCAGCCAATGATATGGAGCTAGAACGTCCTCCCACCTCTGACCCATACACATGTAAAGCAGGGGGTCACCCCGCACTGTACGAAGAGTTGACAGTCCACTCTGCCTATCGTTAATAAGAGGAGTTATCGCCAACAGTAGAGGCGTAGACCGTCCACTCGGACCACATCGTGTAATACAGAGGAGGGTCGCAACCCGTAGAGAGCTATTAGAGAGTAGACTGTCAACTCTGACCCAATGAGTGTAATACAAGGGAGGAGGTCAGCCCAACACAGTATGAGAGTAGAATGTCCACCTTCTGACCATCGTGTGTAATACAGAGGAGGTCGCCCAACCACGTAGAGAGTAGTGGGGACCGTTCCACTCTGACAATCCACCTGTTAATGCAGAGGAGCCGTCACACAAGAAATGTAGGGAGTAGACCGTCCACCTTCTGACCATCACCTGTAATGCAGAGGAGGTCACCCAGAAATGTAGGGAGTAGACCGTCCACCTCTGACCATCACCTGTAATGCAGAGGAGGTCACCCAGAAATGTAGTGAGTAGACCGTCCACCTCTGACCATCACCTGTAATGCAGAGGAGGTACCCAAGAATGTAGGGGAGTAGAAGTCCAACATTCTGACCATCACACATGTCAATGCAGAGGTGGGTCACCCAGAAATGTAGGGAGTAGGAGGACCGTAACCTGATGACCATCACCTGTAATGCAGAGGAGGTCACCCAGAAATGTAGGGAGTAGACCGTTCTCCACCTCATGACATACCTGATAATGCAGGAGGAGGTCTCACCAAGTATGTAGGAGTAGACCGTCCCGCATTGCAGATCTATCATTTGCCAGAGGAGGTCGCCCAACATGTAGAGAGTAGACCGTCCACCCTAATGACCTATCGTGTATTTATAAGAGGAGGTCAGCTCCCAGGACATGTTGAGAGTAGGGACCGTCCACCTTGACAAATCGTGTTGTAATACAAGGAGGTCACCCTGACATTTAGAGGAGTAGATGTCCACCTCTGGACCCATGTGTAATACAGAGGAGCGTCGACCAACTCCACGTTGTGAGTAGAGTTCCACCTCTGACCCATCGTGTAATACAGAGGAGGTCGCCCAACCACGTAGAGAGTAGACTGTCCACCTCTGACCCATCGTGTAATACAGAGGAGGTCGCCCAACCACGTAGAGAGTAGACTGTCCCACACCATATGACCACTCGTGTAATACAGAGGAGGTGGGGCCCCAAACCCGTATAGGTAGGGACTTCTCCACCTATGGACCATCACCTGTATTGCAGAGGACAGGTCACCAGAAATGTAGGGAGTTAGGTAACGTTAACTTTGTCCATCACCCTGAAATGCAGAGGAGGAGGTAACCCACGAAAATGTAGGGCCGTAGGACCGTCCACCTTTGGACCAATCACTGTAATGCCGAGGAGGTCAACCCAGAAATGTAGGGATTAGACAGATCCGCCTCTGACATCCTGTAAGCAGAGGAGAGTCACCCAGAAATGCTAGGGAGTTGACCAGTCACCTCTGTCACTTCAACTGTTATGCAGTGGACGGTTCAACCCAGAAATGTAGGGGAGAGGCTAGAATCGTCAACACTCGGACTCATACCTGTTGATGAGAGGACGGTCACCCAGAAATGTAGGGAGTAGACCGTCCACCTCTGACCATCACCTGTAATGCAGAGGAGGTCACCCAGAAATGTAGGGAGTAGACCGTCACCTGATGACCATACTCTGTTAATGCAGAGGAGGTCACCCAGTAAATTAGCGGAGTTAGACCGTCCACCTCTGACCATCACCTGTAATGCAGAGGAGGTCACCCAGAAATGTAGGGAGTAGACCGTCCACCTCTGACCATCACCTGTAATACAGAGGAGGTCACCCAGAAATGTAGAGAGTAGACCGTCCACCTCTGACCAATACTGTCAATGTAGAAGGAGGTCACCCAGAAATGGAGGAGCGTTAAGACCGTCCCGCCTTTGACATGATCTACAATGCAGAGGAGGTCGCCCAACCATGTAGAGAGTAGACCGTCCACCTCTAACCATCGTGTATTGCATGTGGAGGGCACCAGTCCACGTTAGAGAGTTAGGACGACCATCACATGTCACATCAAGAAGATTGCCCAACCACATATAGAGCAGCACAGAGTAGACCGTCCGCCTCTGACCATGATCTACAATGCAGAGGAGGTCGCCCAACCACATATAGAGCAGCACAGAGTAGACCGTCCGCCTCTGACCCTCATGTGTAAAGCACAGGTGAGTGGCCAGAATCAGGCTGACGGTGGGTCAACCTGCCCGACCCGTTGCCGATCCTGTTTCTCCAGCTAGGCCGGGCTGGCGGGAGTGCAACAGATAGCGGCAAACCACGCTAACTTTACCGGACTTTGTTTAGTTTTGTCTTCGAATGTTGGTTTTTGCGTTTAAGAGTAGATGGGATCAGTTACAGTGAAAAATGGTTTAGCGACAAAATTCCTAACCCGCACGTAAACCGAACCGGCAGGACAGGGGTCCCGTTATCCTTAGTAACGATGACATTATGGACCCGGCTTACCTCGTTTTTTACTTTTCACGCCCCTTTTTGTTTTTAGTGCCTGAACTGGAAAGACTTCTTTTTTTCGTTTGCTCCCGTAGACATTTCCAAAGCCACAGACCTGATGATCGTTCCCTTAAAGGGGGTTGAGAAGTGGTTTCCCATTCCTCGTACATAGTGATTGAAGACCGAGGGAGTGGGGGTCCCACCAAAAAATAAAGTTCCTTATTATCGAATGGTGGGTTGGATCAGTGTTGCTGCAACCTAACTATTCTGTTAGTTTCAATGGAAGTGGTGCCATTGGTTTGAAAGCTAAGAATCCTCCCAAAGGAAGAACTAGAATGGAAGAGGTCTTGTGCGCATGCGCACTCTCACCTGTATTTTTTTGGTGGAGTGGTTGTGCGTGCCGTATTTCCATATAGACAGAAGGGAGGATTAGCGAGCCTCAGCCCTTTTCATTTGGAAGCAGTGTGTTAAGAACTCAGATTAGAAATGAGACGTGTGAGGTGCGCGGTGCGGCAAATCCATCTTTATGTTCTATGGTAACAAAAAACGATGCGCAGTCGTAATTCCCTTGTCCGAATGAATGGAGATTTGGCGCGATGATGGCACCTATCATCTTTGGGAACAACTGAGGCTATTTCGGTGAGACCATTCCCAAGTTAGGGACCCATCGATAGGGTCAAAAAATCTTGCTATGTGATGGGAACTCCTAACTTTTCTTTAAAGGAAACGGAATGCGGATATTTTCTGCACCTATTTGGCCCTTTTACTATGATCCAACAAGCACCATCTAACTGTCAATTCACAGGACCTTTTCTCATTGGGCTAGCGGTGGTTCGTTGATAGAAGCCCGCCCTCCCTCCCAAATTGAAAGTTGAGAATATTTTTTTATCAAAACGTCCCAGATCCATTTTCTTTGTATGATAATACATAAGCAGTTATTTTTTTTATTCCCTCTTTACAACTCCTTGCTGTGAAGCATGAAGGACAGTAGCGTGGGAAGGCTAGAGCTCCTCACCCTCCACCTTGACGATAGTCAAATATATATATTGACAAATATAATTCAGACTGTACCCTCCGCCCGCACCACCGACAATGAGCTCTCACCTCCCCCCCTCCCCTCAAGTTTTGATGCACGTTTTCTCTAGTGGGTGCACATCCTCTGGGTCGTCCTCAGATTAGGGTTGGATTCTGGACTCCACTAGTTCCTTTCTGTGGCATCACAGTCAACCCCTTTATTTTGAGAGATGAAGAAAAAAAATAGATTTGCTCTGGACTGTGTTGGTATTTTCTACTCTTCCCCCTCCCCCTCTCATCCATCTCCTGATCGTCTCCACAGTCGTATCCCCCCTATAAATAACACGTGCCTATTTTCATTTTACTGTCTGTTAATTTTTATAAAATATCCTCCGATAATCGCTTTATATTATTACATTTAAAAAAAAAAAAAAAAGGTTAAAAACGGATATTTATATAATAAAAGAGGAAATATGATGTATGTTTTTGAGAAATCCAACTTGTTCGTGTGTTATTGATGTGGGTGGAAAAGGTCGTGCGCGGCGGAGGCGAGGCGAGGAAATGGACGGTTGGACCATAGGCGGGGGGGCAGGGCTGAGGAAAAGGGGTTGGGTGGGCGACGCGAAATGGGTGGCTTGGGGCGAGGACAAAGGGTGGCAGGCGAGGCACAAGCGCCGTGGCGTCGGGGAGTAGGGCAAAGTGAGGGGACGGACGAGGTGAGGAAAAGGGTGGCCGGCGAGGCGAGGAAAAGGGTGGCCGGCGAGGCGAGGAAAAGGGTGGCCGGCGAGGCGTGGCGAGGAAAAGGGTGGCCGGCGGGGCGAGGAAAGGGGGGGCGGGCGGGGCGAGGAAAAGGGTGGCCGGCGGGGCGAGGCAAACAGGGAGGCGGCGAGGGTTGCGAGGCAATGGGGTGGCCGGCAGGGGCGAGGAAAAGGGTGGCGGAGTGGCGCGAGGAAATAGGGTGGCCGGCGAGGTGGCGAGAAAGAGTAGTGCAGGGTCTCTCTGTTGGAGAATTTCTTGGTGGCACGGCGCATAACAACATGGAGATAAGAGGTAAAAAACTCGGAGACTGGGCGGGAGTGTGAAAGCTTAAAAATTAAAAGGCAATGTCCTTCTCTAGATGGGAGATAAAACTCGTCAAGGGCCGGGCAGACTAAACTCACTTTACTGCAGCTTAGCTCTATATACTCTTGTTACAAATAGTAGGTAATGATTGCTCTTTTTCTGGACAGAGGTAAAGAAGATTAGACGAGGCTACAGGGCAAAGACTAGCGCAATACACACCACAAATACGGAGAAATCCAACGTATTCGTGTGTTATTACGAGGGAAGGGTGGCCAGCAGGGCGGACGGGAGGTGGAGGTTTGGGACAGGTAAGGGGTGCGGGTCTTATTGTTGGGAGGATTTTTGGGGGGCATGGGACGTAACATGGAGATAAGAGGTAAAAAAATTGGAGACTGGGTGGAAGTGAGCTTAAAAATTACATTAGATAATGTCCTTAGAGGTGAGAGATAAAACTCGTCAAGGGCCGGGCAGGCAGCTTAGCTCTATATACTTTTGTTACAAATAGTAGGAAATGACCTAGTGATTGCTCTATTGTTCTCTGGACAGAGGTAAAGAAGATTAGACAAGGCTACAGGGCAAGAACTAGAGCAATACACCTCACAAATACAGTATACAAATGTAAGCACTACATCGAGTGCATAAGCGCCTCATAATAATGTAATGAGCGTACAGGACCATGTTAGTTACCGCAACTGTACGGTAGAGAGGCATATCAGACACAATAATCTGATGCACCTCACTAATCAAATGTAAGAGCAGTGAAGGCTATGTCGAGTACCGCACTGTACTCGTAGAGAAGGTAGCTATACACCACAATCACTGCATGCACCTCTTAATAATGAAGAGCAGAGTACGGACATGTAAGAGTACCGGGACCTGTACTGTAGAGAGCTATAGACCATCAATCACTGCTTGCACCTCATAATACATGTAAGAGCAGTACAGGACTTTGTAGTACTGCACTTTTACTGTAGAGAGGGGCTATGACTGCCAATCACTCATGCCCTCACTCAATACATGTAAGAGCAGTACAGGACATGTAGTACCGCACTGTACTGTAGAGAGGCACTATAGCCACCAATACTGCATGCACTCACTAATACATGTAAGAGCAGTACAGGCACATGTAGTACCGCACTGTACTGTAGGGAGGCGCTTAGACCGCCAATCATGCATGCACCTCACTATACATGTAAGAGCAGTACAGGACATGTATTTACTGCACTGTACTGTAGAGAGGGGCTATAGACTGCCAATCACTGCATGCACCTCACTAATACATGAAAGAGCAGTACAGGACATGTAGTACTGCACTGTACTGTAGAGAGGCGCTATAGACCGCCAATCACTGCATGCACCGGTCTAATACATGTAAGAGCAGTACAGGACATGTAGTACCGCACTGTACTGTAGGGAGGCACTATAGACCACCAATAACTGCATGCACTTCACTAATACATGTAAGAGCAGTACAGGACATGTAGTACCACACTGTATGCAATTTTTTTTGGGAGACCCAACTCTTTTTCAAGGGGCTTTGGGCATAAGGAAGAGGAGAGATCGGCTCGTATTTGGGGGAAGTGGAAGCCCCCCTGTGAGCTGCGCACAGCCCCCTCCTCAGTCAGTCATGCGTACACAATCCCCCGTGTCAGGGGTCCCTTTAAACGAGGGCAGGAGCAGGCACATTCCTCTGCGCCGCCGCCGCCTCCATGAATGCGGCTTCTTTTTCTTCCAGATGAATTAGTTTTAGGAAACCACAAAATAACTTCAATCCCTGCGCGTTCTGCATGTTCCCGGAGATCGGGCTGCACCCGGAGACTTGTATAGACCCCGTATTGTATTTACAGGCTATGGGCCCCCCTGGCTGTATCCACTGGGTGGAAGATGGGTCCACAGATCCCAAAAGAAGGTGCAACTCCACTGTAATAACAGGATAGACCCCCCCAGGTCAGAATGTTATACATAAAATATGGGCTAAAATATTAGGGAATAACACAATGTTACCCAAATAGTGTGCACTGCGCCTATTCATGAGCCCACAGGGGCCCTAGTAGCCAAGATGTGGGGCCGCGACCCCCAACACCCCCAAAAGACACGGTTGGTTCGGGGTTTTTTTTGGGGTTGAATTTGGGTCTTTGGGTTTTTTTAAAAGGTGTTAAGTGGGGGTTTGGGGGGCTTGGTGGTTTTTTGGGGTTGAAAGGGGGTTGGGGGTTGGGTTGGGTTTTTGGGTGTTCAAATGGGGTTGGAGTCTTGGTTGGTTTTAGGGATGGTGTTCGAATTGGGGTTGGAGTCTTGGTTGGTTTTAATGATGGTGTTCGAAGTGGGGTTGGAGTCTTGGTTGGTTTTAAGTGGTGTTTGATTTTGGGGGTTGATTTGGTTGGTTTTAATGATGGTGTTCGAATTGGGGTTGGACTCTTGGTTGGTTTTAATGATGGTGTTCGAATTGGGGTTGGACTCTTGGTTGGTTTAAGATGGTTTCGAAATTGGGGGTTGGGGGTCTTGGGTTTGGGTTTTTGGGGATGGTGTTCGAATTGGGGTTGGAGTCTTGGTTGGTTTTAGGGATGGTGTTCGAATTGGGGTTGGAGTCTTGGTTGGTTTTAGGGATGGTGTTCGAATTGGGGGGGGAAAGTGGGGGTTTGGGTTTTTTTTGGGATGGTGTTCAAATTTTGGGGTTTGGGTTTTGGGTTGGTTTTGGGGGATGGTGTTGAATTGGGGTTTGGGAGGTTTGGTTGGTTTTAGGGATGGTGTTCGAATTGGGGTTGGAGTCTTGGTTGGTTTTAGGGATGGTGTTCGAATTGGGGTTGGAGTCTTGGTTGGTTTTAGGGATGGTGTTCGAATTGGGGTTGGAGTCTTGGTTGGTTTTAGGGATGGTGTTCAAAATTGGGGGGTTGGATTTCCTTGTTTGGGGTTTGGGGATTGGTTTTTGGGTTTGGGTTTTTTGGGTGGTGTTCAAATTTGGGGGTTGGGGAGTTTGGGTTTGGGTTTGTTGGGTTTGTTTTTGGGTTTTTTGGGTTTGGGTTTTTGGGGGGTGCCCAAAATTTGGGGGTTTGGGAGCTTGGTTGGGTTTAGGGATTGAATGGGGGATTGGAGTAGTGGTTGGTTTTAGGGATGGGGTTTGAATCGGGGGTCGAGGTTTTAGTTGGATTTTGGTTTAGATCCAGAATTAGCCCGAACTAAAAATTGTGGAATTCAAAATTTAAAAAACAAAATTTTTCCAGAAATTTTTTTGGGAAATTTTGAATTTTTTTTTGGGAGTTTTAGGTCAGTTTTGGTTTTTAGGAAAATTTTTTTAAAATTTTTGGTTTAAGGGTGGTATTAGAGTTAAGGTTAGAGTGAAAGTTAGGGTTAGGGTTGGAGTTCTGGTTGTATTTCAGATTGAAGAAGAAGATTTAGTTAGAGTTTGGGTTAAAGACAGAATTATGTTGAGGTCTACAGCCAGGATTAAGTTTAGAACCAAATTATGGTCAGGGTTGGAGCTGCAGTCGGTTTTAGGGTTAGAAACAGAATTTGGGTAAGGTTCATATTCAAAATTAGGGTCAGGGTTGGAGCTCTGGTTGAATTTAGAACAAGAGTTTTAAATTAGAATTAGGGTTGGAGTCTTGGTTGGGTTTAGGGATTAAATTTGGATTGTAGTATTAATTGTTTTAGGGATGGGGTTTTTAATTTGGGGTTTTGGGGTTTTTGCTTGGGTTTAGGGATTGGCTTAAAATTTTATTTTTGGGGGTGGGGGTTCGGGAAATTTGGGGGGTTGGAGGCTTGGTTGGTTTGAGGGATTGTGTTTGAATTTGTGTTGGAGTCTTGCTTGGGTTTAGGGATTAAGGGCGGGAAATTTTTGAAACGGGCTTTTCCGGGCCCTTTTAGGCGTTTTTTTCGCCTCCCCGGCCCCCAATCCCCCGTCCCGGGCGCGGGATGTGGTGTTAGGGGGCAGGCCCCTTGCCACTTTCGGCTTTCACCTCAAAATGAAGGGGCGGGCAAATGGGGGGCGGCGTGGGCGTTTTGTTGGGTTCCGGGGCGGGAAGCGGGGTTTCTCGAAAAACTCCCAGGTAAGTACAAAACGCGAGTCGGAAAAGCGGGCGCAATGCAGCGCTCGGCGCTCCTACGGCAGGGCCTGGTTTTTTTGGGCTAAATTTTCCCGGCGGAAGGGGGGGGAAATGAAAACGAGAACGGAACCTGCGGGAAAACAGAACGAAGATCGCCCAAAAGGGAAAACTCGGCCCCTCAGTCCGTTTCGGCGGGGTATGATTCCGAAAAAAAAAAGCCCTTTTTAAAGGGGACCCAAAATTCTCAGAAAAAAAAGCTAAAACCCCAAAAATAAAAAAAACATTTAAAAAAATAAAATAATCCCCCTTTTCCAAAAAAAACTAGATCGGCGAAACCCCTCAAGAATTGGATATTGGGGAAAATTTCCCGGGGAAAAAACAGTAATTCAAATTTGAAAAACTATTCTCATTTGGTTTTGGGGGGGGGAGAAAAAAGGCCAATCGAATAGGAGCGCAGGGAAACCCCTTTTTGCCCAGGGGAAGTTTGAACCAATCAAAATCAAAAGGGGGACAGTTTCCAAAAAAACAAGGAAAAAAGCAGAAAAAAAGTTGATTGGTTTAGCTTTGCGTGGCTTGGCCCATCCCCGCCAATTTAGAGTGCGAGCTACTTCTCCCAAATTTTGTCTTTGGAGAATCGGCGCAATGCAGTCACGGCGCCCCAGCGGGCCCTGCGGGATGGAGGAATTAAAAAAAAAAATTTTTATTAGTTGTAAAATATTCTCTGAAAAAAAAGCTGAAATTTTTAAAATACATTAATAAAATCCTGAAAAAACACATTTGTCGCTGAGGGCCGAAGCTACATCGGGAATTTGGGGTTAGGAAATTTCGAGGAAATACAGTAATTCAAATTTTTTAAGCTATTTCATTGGTCGGCATAAACCAAACCAATCAGGAAAAAAAAGGGGCGACAAAAGGGCCCATTATAACCCTTGGGGGAAGGGATGGGGCCAATCAAAAATTTAAAAAGGGGGAAAGTTCCCAAAATTTCAAATAAAAATACAGAAATGAGCCCGATTGGCCGAGATAGCCAAGCCCCCGTAGCTCAACCAATCAGAGCGCGAGCTACTTCTCCCATTGTAGTCTATGGAGAGATCGGCCAAAAGCAATCTCAGCGCCGTGCGGCCCTGAAGTATGATAAAAAAAAAATTTTTATTAAGTTTTAAAAATATTTTTCAGTAAAGCGTGAAACCGTCTCTAAAAAAAAAAAACAGTTTAAAAACCCGAAAAGCGTTTGTCGCGAGACCCGGGGGACATAGGGAATTTTCAAAAGAGAGAATTGCCCGGGGAAAAACAGAAAAATTTAAATTGTTTAAGGGGTTTCCCCATTGGTCGGCAGAAAACCGCCAAAACGAATAGGAGCGGGCAATGTCCCATTCTAACCCATGGAGGAGAAAATTTACCAACTTTTTCAAAAAACGGGACCCTTCAAAATTTCAGTAAAAAAAGGGAGAAAGAGCTGATTGGGTTTTAAAAGGGGGGGGGCTCGTCCAGCTTAGCAATCAAAAGCGAGCTTCTTTCCTTGAGTTCTATGGGGGAAAAAAAAAATTGAGGGGGAGAATCTTTTGGGGTTTTGGGTAACTTTTAAAGAGGCGCCCTTTTTTTTGGGGCCCAAAGGGGGGAGCGAGCGGCGCTTAAGGGTTTTCTTAATTTCCAAACTGAAATAAAACTGTTTAAATGGCCGAAATTTAAATTATAAGGGTACTGAAGTTGTCCGATGTGTATTTAAAAAATCAAAATTTTGGGGGTAAGAAAAAAAATTTTTAATTTTTTTATAAATTTTATTTTTTATTTTCGTTGAACCCTATAATTGTTTGGAACAAAAAATAAAAAATTAAACAAAAATTAAATTTTTTTTTACCCCCCTTTTTTCATTTTTTTAAAACATTGGGACAAAGGGGGGTTTTTTGATTTGGCCAGTACAGTTTTATTCCCATTGCATTAAAAAAATTTGACGTCCCGCTTAATTGGTCAAATCCCGTTGTTTTAAATTGTGCTCCCTCTCATTTCTTTCCCATGAAAAATTTAAAAAAAGGTCCCGCGCTTGATTGGGTGGTGGCAAGCCCCCGCGCTTAACCAATCGTTTTTTTCTGCTTTTACTGTTTTTAATTCCCCCCCTTTGAATGGATTGGTTAATTTTTCCCCCTTTTGGTGAAGGGGGGCCCTTTTCGCTCCTATTCTGATTGGTCAATATCCCCCTAGGTTTTTTGGGCCATGTTTCTCCTATTTGATTGGTGGTTTTGCCCACCAAAAGAAAGGGTTTTAAAAAATTTTAATTACTGTATTTCACCCCCAATTTTTGATATTTTAAATTTGTTTTAGGGGG
>JAODAL010046148.1:0-31226 GCA_025379985.1 Phyllomedusa bahiana | reverse complement strand
ATTTAAAAAAAAAAAAAAAAATCTTTACTCAAGCACCTTTTACAGGCTGCCAAAACTGTTATCCCCAGCCCACTGGGTAAAACCCCCCTCCTCCAGGGTGAAGGGATAGGGGGTTTCCTTTCTTTTCCAGATGGAAGAGTTGTAATTCCTCCCCTGAGATGAAATTTTTGGTTTTCTCAAGTCTGGAACCCTGGGGTCCTCTATAAAATCACCCCCAAGCCTTTTTGGGGCCCCCCTTTGGGTTTATTGTCCGGGGGGGTTGGGTCCTCCCCTTGGCGTATTTTTTCCTGCTCCCCATTTGCCCCCTTGTTTCTTTTCCCCTGTTTGCCCCCCCGGGGGCCCGATGGACCTGAGAGGCCCCCCTCCCCCCCCCCCCCCCCCCCCCCTCTTTTTTTTTTTTTTTTTTCCCCCTTTCTCTTTCTTCTGAGGCAGCCCAAATTTTATTCTCACTTCTCATATGCTTCTTGCATATGTGTGTTTATATTTACACTTTTTCTTATTAGGGAATCCCTTGGGAAACAGGACTTTTTAAACCCTGTCAATTTGGTTTATGGGCCCACGTGCCCCCGTTTGTAGCATTTATTGTTCCCTCTTTCTTCTTCAGGACACGTTGGGGTTTGCCCGTGTCGTCATCATGTATTCTTAGTGTTGACTGCGATTCTTTGTTTTATTAGTATCTTTGTTCTTCAAAAATTTTCAGTAATAATGTTGAGGTTTGTTTTGTTTCTGTGTTTAAAAAGAAAATGTTTAAAAAAACTTTAATTTTTTAAAAAAAAAAAAAAAAAAAGTTTCCCCTGACCGTCTTCAATCAAAATTTCCCCTTTACCGAAAAGACATGGGGTTTGGAATCGGCCTAGGAGTGGGGGATAAGTACCCGAGAGAAGGATTTAGAGGGACGGTTTTAGAAAGGAGCAGGGAAAAGGATTGGGCCCCTATAGGGGGAGGAAGGTGGGTTTGTATGTATGATTAATTTGTTAAAGCCCCTGAAGGGCCCAAAAAGGGGGCCCCGCTTATAGGGGGAACCCTTGAAATTTTAATATTTAGCGACAACCACATTGTACCTGGCGAGAAGGTTGGCGGAGGTCTTCCTTTTGTCGGTTGGGCCCTTTGGGTACGAGCGGAAGCCTGGGTAGAGAATGGTGCGTCTGCTTCCAGTAGCTGTCAGGTCTGGACCAGCCCCTCCCACGGCGGGACCTCAGAGGGAAGAAAGGGGGAGGGGTGGGCGGGGATGTCGCCCTTAGAATAAAGAAAGGAGCAGCCCCGTCGCTCCGAGCCCAAGATTATGGGAAAAAAACTGGGCCCCAGGGCAAAAAAGTGGACAATCTCCTGGCGGGGGAGAAAAAGTGGCGAAGGTAGAAACCTAGGGTTTGTTTACTCTCTCTACCCCCCTTTGGGGAGGGGGGGGTGGTAGGCTGAGAAAAAAAAAATTTTCTTTTGCATTGGTTGCGGGGGGAGCGCCAAAAATTTGGAGACAAATTAACCCCCCAGTCCGAACTATGGCCGAGGGAGCCCATGGAGCCGAAAAATATGTAAAAAAAATAGACTGGCAAGGCGAGGGGTGAGGGGGCCCCGGCAGAGGAGAAAAATGGGACATCTTTAAAAACCCGGTCTGTCCCACCCAAATCCGGTGTTGCCAGAGGAAGGGGGGGAGACCGTGAAAAAACCCAGGGCACTGGGCCCAAGGACAGCGGGGTATAAGTGGGGAAAAGCAGCAGACTGCGGTTTTGAGAGGGGGGATTGTTGGGTAGGGATGCGCAGGACCCCACAAACTCACGAAATCCGGGGCTGGGCCCGGCCACCATAGAATTGGGATGAGAGACGGGACCTCTGCACTCCGGGTGACCCGCCATACAGGGCCTGCCCCCAAGAAAAATATCTTTTTCCGAAGAGCGGACGGAGTTGTCTTCCCGGGGGGAATGCGTTGTAGGACCGGTGCGGCAGAGATGAGCCGTTCTGGAGGGAAATGTCCCGTGGAGTGGACCGTCCCCTCACATCCAAGCACGGGAGGGGAGCGTGGCCTTACTTTTTTTTTTGGGTTCCGAGGGGGAAAAATGAATGAGAAAATTAAAGGGGAAAAGAAGAGAGACCAACGAGCCTGGGTGGATTTAAGGTTGAGCAGTCTGGAGATAAGCAGGTTTTTTATGGCGGTATAAATGCTGACTGGGTGACGAGCCCCCCAAGAAAACCCGCCACTTTTAGACCCAGTTGAGGGCCCAGAAATTTCCCCGGTCGGAAGATAATCTTTCAGCGAGGAAAAATTTTAGGAAAAACCCCAAGTGGGGTCTTGCCTTTGGGTCCTTTCTGGGAGGTACGGCCCCGGCCCCCCCTGAGGAGGTCGACTGAGGAAAAAGGTTGTTCTGTATTGGCCGGGAGGCATGGCGGAGGCGAAAGGGGAGATTTTAAATTAGAGAAGGCTTCCTCTGCCGCTGGTGGCCCGAGCTTTGGGTTTGGGGTTCTTCTTGGTCAAAGCCCCTATGGGAGATACCCGCGAGGAGAAATGGGTTAAATTGCCCTATAATAGTTGGGAACCCCCCGGAATTTTGTAGGGGTCGGAGCCCAGGGGCGCAGCCACTGTAGGGGCAGACAACTTAGCGGGGGGCCCCTCTGCAGGACCTTGTGGAAAAGATGTCCGGGGGGAATGATAGGCCCCGTGATGAAACAGGGGCTTCTAAGTTTTGGCATAGAGGCGGTTGGGGCCCTTTGACGTTGAGGACTTGCGTAGTGAAATTGATGGGACTCAAGGGGGGGGGAGAGCACCAGAATGTCTCCGATACACAACCCCGCACGTGTACGGAGGGCCCCGGGAAAATGTCATTTACGAATTTTGGAAGACGGCCGGGGCATTTCAAGGGGCCCCCAAAGGGATGACCAGATATTCGAAAGTGCCCCTGCGGGTGTTTAAAAACGGTTTCCATTCATCGCCCCCACGTATCAGTATGAGGGCATAAACCCCCCCGGTCCGTTTGAAAAGATCTTGGACCTCGTAGCCGACAAAAGCTCCCTGTCAGGGCAGGGATACGGTTCTTTTTTTGTGATCTTGTTGAGGGCCCCATAGTCTATGAAAAGGGGGTAGAGTACCCTCCTTTTGCAACAAAAAGAACCGGCCCCCGTGGAGAGGAGGATTTGCGGTGAACACCTTTTGGAGTTCTCCTTATTAGTAGACTGCCAAGGTCTCAGTACCGAAGGGGGTAAAACCCCGCAGTGGAGAGAAGTCCCGGGCAGAGATCAATAGGACAGTCATATGGGCGTGGGGTGGGAACGTCTCAGCCTTCTTCTCAGAGAAAACGTCTGCGAAGGCTTGGTATGGTGCAGGAAGGCCGTCAGAGACTTAGACAACCCCGGAGAACGGGGGAAGCACCGGGCGAGGGGCCACCCAAAAGCGAGATGACCTCCCCTCCCAATCAGGACTTTCCCGTCTCCAGTCGAGCACGGGAGCATGGCATTGCAGCCCGGGAAAACCCCGGAGAATGGTGAGGAGGACGGGTAGTAGTAGAAAGCAAGTCCTTTCCCGTGCAGTCCCCACTTGTAGGACCAAGGTCGTCCAGAAAACCCAAATTGGTTTCCCTTTAGAAAAATCTCCACTGAAGAGGAGATAAGTAGGGCTTTCCAGGGGATTACAGGGGAAATTATGCTGGGACACCAGGGCAGGTCCAAGAAATTTCCCGAACCCAGAGTCCAGGAAAGCGTTGGTGAAACGGGAACCCGGCCCCGTGCCGACGAACCCGGGGTGGTAGGCGGGAGAGGGCTTGCTCTACCTAGGGAGCCCTCTAGTACCAGTTGCGCCCCTTTCCCCGGCATGAGGGCGGTGGCAGGATCTGCGGAAGGTCGCATGCCACATACAGCAAAGATTTCTCACTCTTCTGGTTATTCCCTTTTAGAAGGTGGCTTATCCACTTCCTGGCTTTCCCCGGCGGCAGGTGAAGAGGGGAAAGAGGCGGCCTTTGAAATAGGAGCCAAAAGAGGAGACGGCGGGTCTAGCCTGTTCCATTCCCGCTGGGTTCCTTGGGTTCCCTAAAAAATGTCAAAGATGGCCAGGGATAAGGGGCACTCAAGGAAGACGGGGGATCCAGGGCGATAGGGGGATCCCTTTATGGGCTGGAGAGGCCCTTCTTGAAAGGGGGCAGTCAACGCCGTTCATTCCGTAATCGGGAAACCCCAAAATGCGGGGAAAAGACGGGATAGTGCCTAAGATGAAAACCCCTTGGGCGGGGTTTAGCAAGGCGGTTTGGGAGGAAACCCCGGGGTGGTTCTGAATCACCTGAACCGGGGAGGAATTAGCCCGGGGTTTGGCTGTGACCGGATCGTCCCTGTCCCAGACGGGGGTAGCCCAGGCCAGGGCTTTCCCGGAGAGAAGGCTGAGCACGAACGCCACCTTAGACCGTTCGGTAGGAAATTGGTTGCCCATTAATTCGATATGCAGGGAGCATTGGGTGATAAAGCCCCTGCAGGCCTTGGAGTCCCCATCGAATTTGGACGGCATAGACAGACGGAGCCGTGGACCAGCGGTCGGAGCCGGAACTGGAGGAGCAGCGGGAGCGGGTTGCTGCTGCTGAGCGGCCAGGAACTGCTGCATCATGGCAGAGAGATGGCTGAGTCGCTGGGCTTGCTGAGCGATCTGTTGCGACTGCTGAGCCACAATGGTGGTGAGATCAGCATCGGACGGCAGAGGCACCTTGGCGGGATCCATGGCTGGATCTTACTGTCACGTACCCGGACGTAGAAGTGGATACACTGGACTACCGCAAGCGATGGTGTAAGCCACGCCAGGGAACGGAATCTAAGTAGGTCCCGGTTTTCACCAGAGCCCGCCGCAAAGCGGGATGGACTTGCTGCGGCGGATTACTATCAGGTCGCTACCCCTGACGTGACTTGCTTGCGGTGGCAGTCAAAGTATAGCGTGGTGCAAAATCGTCAGGCAGGCTCGTAGTCGGGGACAGGCAGAAGGTCAGGACAGGCGGCAATGGTTCGTGGTCGTGGACAGGCAGTAGGTCAGGACAGGCGGCAAGATGCGTGGTCGAGCAACAGGAGCGCGACCGGGTAAGTCGGAAGGTGACTGGCCGGCCGGGTGAGCGTGCCCACCGCCCGACATGCATGGGACCACGAGTGACACCAATAAAAAACAATAAACCAATAACACACGACGAACACACTACTATGTGAACAAAGGATATGTGAATAGGTATACAATCACTGGGCAAACATCAGAATATATATTACTAACAAAAATATCCTATATACTACCACAAGGCAATCCCTAAGGTCTGTAATGATATTCAATACTTCCCGAGATAGGTGTGTGTCCCAGAGGTGAAAAACTCACCAATCAGACATTGATGGCATATTCTACATCATATCCTATATTAAAGGGGTTGTATCATTTCATTAAATGGTCTTCAGAATAAGGGGACAGTGAGAACAAGCAACTTTGCAATTGGATGTCATTTGCAAAGCTGTCTTGTTTTCACAGTCTGCCTTATCTTCGTTTTGTGTAAACACAGTTCCCCAGTGCTGGTCGGATCCCACCTCCTTTCATTTCATTGGCTGATGGTTCTACTAATTTACATTCTGTCCCCCCTCCCTGGTCGTATTCATGGGAGCGCGCATTCCTGCTTCTCTCACTCAGAATAAGGGTCCGGGAACAATTTCACTCTATACAGCCACCAGCTCCTCAGTGACAGTGCAGCTGCTTCTACAATCAGAAAACAGCAGAATTGTGCCTCGGTGCCTAATGCTCTTGCGTGTAAGGGGCCGGCAACAATTTCACTCTATACGGCTAGTAGCTCCTCAGTGACACTGAAGCTGCTTCTACAATCAGAAAACAGCAGAATTGTGCCTCGGTGCCTTGTGAAAACATAGAAGGGAGACGGATCTGTGCTCTGGATGAGTTCCTAGAATACTGGATTCAACTGTAACAACCTCCAGCTGTGAGAGGAGAAGAGATCAGTGCTCTGAGTTCATAGAAGGCTGTCTAGAATGCAGGCCTGTGGTATGTAAACAGCTCTTACAAAATAAGACTGCATAGTGAGAGGAACGACACAGTGATATGTGGACTCAGAGAGGTGGGGGGGACACTGACTCGGGAGTTTGCAGGAACAGTGAAGGGGGGGATGACATCATCCCCCTTCAGTTAAGAAACACCCAGCTGGGAGGGGAAGAAACGCCCCTGGATTTCAGGAACTGAGAGAATCAAGCTTCAAGAAAACAGCCGAAATGATGAAGCGATACGTCCCCTTTAACATCTATTCTGAGATAACCCCTTTAATCCCCCACAATTTCCAGCACTGCTTCTTTGGTCCTCCCCGCCAGACTGTTTACTTGGCTGAAGTGATGATGTTCTTGTATATGCATGTAGCCAGTAGCCATTCATTGATCTCAAAGGCATATAGCACAAGACTGATGAGGCCAGTGATTCACTGCAGCAGAGATTTGGGTAAATGAGAACATCATCACTGCACGCAAGTAAACAAAGCCCAGCAGGGAGGACCAAAGCAGTTCTGCTGAAAGTGCTGGGGGATTAAACTGGTGAGTAAATGTTATTTTCCATTTTACAATTACTCCAAGCGATGCACTTCACCAAAAAGAGAAAAATAATCCTAAAGATAGCGCCACTCAAATACAGTGAAGGAAATAATTATTCGATCCCTTGCTGATTGTGTACGTTTGCCCACTGACAAAGATATGAACAGTCTATAATTTTAAGGGTAGGTTAATTTTAACATTGAGAGATAGAATATCCAAAATAAAATCCAGAAAATCACATTGTATAAATTATATAAATTTATTTGCATTTTGCTGAGAGAAATAAGTATTTGATCCCCTACCAACCATTAAGAGTTCTGGCTCCTACAGAATAGTTAGACGCTCCTAGTCAACTCATTACCTACATTAAAGACAGCTGCATTAAATAGTCACCTTTATGAAAGACTCCTGTCCACAGACTCAATCAGTCAGACTCTAACCTCTACAACATGGGCAAGACCAAAGAACTTTCTAAGGATGTCAGGGACAAGATCATAGACCTGCACAAAGCTGGAATGGGCTACAAAACCATAAGTAAGACGCTGGGTGAGAAGGAGACAACTGTTGGTGCAATAGTAAAAAAATTGAAGAAATACAAAATAACTGTCAATCGACATCGATCTGGGGCACCATGCAAAATCTCACCTCGTGGGGTATCCTTGATCATGAGGAAGGTGAGAGATCAGCCTAAAACTACACGGGGGGAACTTGTTAATGATCTCAAGGCAGCTGGGACCACAGTCACCAAGAAAACATTGGTAAGACATTACGCCATAATGGTTTAAAATCCTGCAGTGCCCGCAAGGTCCCCCTGCTCAAGAAGGCACATGTGCAGGCCCGTCTGAAGTTTGCCAATGAACACCTGGATGATTCTGTGAGTGATTGGGAGAAGGTGCTGTGGTCAGATGAGACAAAAATTGAGCTCTTTGGCATTAACTCAACTTGCCGTGTTTGGAGGAAGAGAAATGCTGCCTATGACCCAAAGAACACCGTCCCCACTGTCAAGCATGGAGGTGGAAACATTATGTTATGGCGGTGTTTCTCTGCTAAGGGCACAGGACTACTTCACTGCATCAATGGGAGAATGGATGGAGCCAAGTACCATAGAATTCTGAGTGACAACCTCCTTCCCTCCGCCAGGACATTAAAAATGGGTCGTGTCTGGGTCTTCCAGCAAGACAATGACCCAAAACATACAGCCAAGACAACAAAGGGACGGCTCAAAAAGAAACACATTAAAGGTCATGAAGTGTCCTAGCTAGCCTCCAGACCTTTATCCCATAGAAAACTTATGGAGCGAGTTGAAGCTCTGAGTTGCCAAGCGACAGCCTCAAAATTTTAATGATTTAGTGATGATCTGCAAAGAGGAGTGGACCAAAATTCCTCCTGACATGTGCACAAACCTCATCATCAACTACAAAAAACATCTGACTGCTGTGCTTGCCAAGAAGGGTTTTGCCACCAAATGTTAAGTCTTATTTGCCACAGGGATCAAATTCTTATTTCTCACTGCAAAATGCAAGTACCGTATATACTTGAGTATAAGCCGACCCGAGTATAAGCCAAGGCACCTACTTTTGCCACAAAAAACGGGAAAGCTTATTGACTCGAGTATAAGCCTAGGGTGGAAAACGCAGCGGCTACTGGTAAATTTTAAAAATAAAAATAGATACCAATGAAATTACATAGGCAGATAGAGGCAGTTTAATGTCCCCCATAGGCAGATATAGGCTGGTATAGGCAGTTTAATGTCCCCCACAGGCAGTTTAATGTCCCCCATAGGCTGGTATAGGCAGTTATATGTCCCCCTAGGCAGGCTATAGGCAGGTAATGGCCCCCATAGGCAGGTATAGGTCCTCATAGGCAGGCTATAGGCAGGTATAGGTCATTATAGGCTGGTTATAGGCAGATATATGTCCCCCATAGGCTGGTATAGGCAGTTATAGGTCCCCCTAGGCAGGCTATAGGCAGGTAATTGCCCCCATAGGCAGGTATAGGTCCTCATAGGCAGGCTATAGGCAGGTATAGGTCATTATAGGCTAGTTATAGGCAGATATATGTCCCCCTAGGCAGGCTATAGGCAGGTATAGGTCCCCCTAGGCAGCTTATAGGCAGGGTATAGGTCCCCCTAGGCAGCTTATAGGCAGAGTATAGGCAGTACTAGGTAGGTATAGGTCCCCCTAGACAGGTTATAGGCAGGTATAGGTCCCCTAGGCAGGATATAGGCAGGCTATAGGCAGTACTAGGCAGGTATAGGCAGGCTATAGGCAGTACTAGGCAGGTATAGGCAGGCTATAGGCAGGTATAGGCAGGCTATAGGTCCTCTAGGTAGGCTATAGGCAGGTATAGGTCCTCTAGGTAGGCTATAGGCAGGCTATAGGTCCTCTAGGCAGGTATAGGCAGGCTATAGGCAGTACTAGGCAGGTATAGGCAGGATATAGGTCCTCTAGGTAGGCTATAGGCAGGGTATAGGCAGGCATAGGTCCTCTAGGTAGGTTCTAGGCAGGGTATAGGCAGGTATAGGTCCTCTAGATAGGCTATA
The DNA here is from genome assembly GCA_025379985.1 of Phyllomedusa bahiana. Lineage (NCBI taxonomy): Eukaryota > Metazoa > Chordata > Amphibia > Anura > Hylidae > Phyllomedusa > Phyllomedusa bahiana. Next base: position 22,165 of record JAODAL010046148.1, on the reverse strand, counting down.
GGCAGGGTATAGGCAGGCATAGGTCCTCTAGGTAGACTATAGGCAGGTATGCGTAGGTATAGGCAGGCTATAGGTCTTCTAGGTAGGCTATAGGCAGGTATAGGCAGGCTATAGATCCTCTAGGCAGGCTATAGGCAGTACTAGGCAGGTGTAGGAAGGATTTTAAAACAAAAAAAAACCCCACATACCTGGCTCCCCGCTGCTCTGTCTCCCTCGCCGCTCCGCCTCCTCGCTGTCCGGCCTCCCGAGCGCTCTGTCTTCTCGGCACAGGCGGGTGATGTCATCAGGCCGCGCACGCAGCGAGATGACACACGCTGCCTGTGCCGGGAGCTCCGGACAGCTGCGAGTCTGCGGCCGCCCGGAGTCCACTGCGGAGCACGGAGCGCTCGCTCTCTGCCCCGCAGTGGTATCTCTTCTCCTGCATGCACTCCGGAGGAGTCGCACACAGGGGAGGAGATCACTGACAGCGCCTGGGCCAGCGCAGCGCCCGAACGCTGTCAGCTGTACTCGGCCTTCAGTTATATGCGCTCCCTGAGGAGTATAGCTGAAGCGTCCCTGCCGGCGCGCGGGCAATCGCAGCGCCCGAGCGCCAACAGTGACTCGAGTATAAGCCGAGGGGGGTATTTTTCAGCACATTTTTTGTGCTGAAAAACTCAGCTTATACTCGAGTATATACGGTAAATTTATATAATTTATACAATGTGATTTTCCAGATTTTATTTTGGATATTCTATCTCTTAGGCCGTGTTCACACGACTTATTCAAGCCGTAATTGCGAGCCGTATTGCGCTCGCAATTCCGGCTTGAATAAGAGGCGGGTGCGGGGGCGCTGCTCGCCGGCCCCATAGACTTGCATTATCCACAGCGCGTATTGCGCCTGGATAATGTGCAGGTGACTTTCTCCCCGCCCGCCGGATTCGCCGAGCGGTAAGGAGAGACGGAATCCGCTGTTTTCTATGAGAACTGTGGATTACCGTGATTACTGCGACGGATTGGAGCCCTACTGCAGCGCAAATCCGGCGCGCAGTACGCCGCCAATCCGCAGTGAAATAAGCCGTGTGAACGGCCCCTTAATGTTAAAATTAACCTGCCCTTAAAATTATAAACTGTTCAAATCTTAGTAAGTGGGAAAACTTACACAATGAGCAAGGGATCAAATAATTATTTCCTTCACTGTATATATCACTGCAGACCAAAAGAGAAGCTAAAGCATACTCCAAGTGATGGTCACATTTTTTTTAATAACATGGCAAACCCATCTAAAATGAAAAAGTGTAATAACCAAATCTATTCTTTCATTCAAGCTGTGCTCCTTTTGCAGGGTACACCCCTTTTTGTAGCCCACATCTCTTTTTACAGGCCCCCCTCTTATATTTATACATTATAATTGACACTTAAAAGGAACTTGTCACATTGAACATGTTATCTGGTCTGCAGGCAACATGTTATAGAGCAGGAGGAGCTGAGCAGGTTGATATATATCTTTCTTTGAAGAGATTTAGCAGAATTTGTCAGGTATTCATTGAATTTATTGCTTATTTTGGAGTCCAGTGGGCGGTCTTATCAGTGATTGACAGCTATCTCTGTGTGTGAATAAACACCATAAAAGCTGTCAATTATCTGATTCAGAGACTCGTGACACATTGGGTTTTAAGTTAATAATCCAATCCTTGTCTATTTGTTAAAAATATTCAGAGTTCAAAAATATCAGATTGTTACACCCCACAAAATAGTTTGTAACTAGCATCTACCATATCTCTACTGTAGGATGGCGTCATTTTTTAAATATCTTTATATTTTTTTTAGTCATTCGGGGGCTTAGAAATTTAGTACCATTTTTAAACTTTTCAATAAAATCTGCATAATAGATCTTTTAGGGACGAATCCAGTTCTAAGAAACTACAGGGTGGGCCATTTACAGTATATGGATACACCTAAATAAAATGGGAATGGTTGGTGATATCAACTTCCTGTTTGTGGCACATTAGTACATGGGAGGGGAAAACTTTTCAAGATGGTGTGACCATGGCGGCCATTTTGGATCCAACTTTATTTTTTCCAATGGGAAGAGGGTCATGTAACACATCAGACTTATTGAGAATTTCACAAGAAATAACAATGGTGTGCTTGGTTTTAACATAACTTTATTCTTTCATGAGTTATTTACAAGTTTATGACCACCAAAATGTGTTCAAAGTGCTTCCCATTGTGTTGGATTGTCAATGCAACCCTCTTCTCCCACTCTTGACACACTGATAGCAACACTGCAGAAGAAATGTTAGCACAGGCTTCCAGTATCTGTTGTTTCAGATGCTGCACATCTCGTATGTTCACAGCATAGACAATTGCCTTCAGATGATCGCAAAGATAAAAGTCTAAGGGAGTCAGATCGGGAGACCTTGGTGGCCATTCAACTGGCACACGACGACCAATCCACTTTCCAGGAAACTGTTCATGTAGGAATGTTCGGACCTGACACCCATAATGTGGTGGTGCACCATCTTGCTGGAAAAACTCAGGGAACGTGCCATTTTCAGTGCATTAAGAGGGCAACAAATCATCATGTAGCAATTTCAGATATCCAGTGTCATTGACGTTTCCATTGATGAAAAATGGCCCCACTATCTTTGGACCCCATATACCACACCATACCATCAATTTGTGTGTCCCAACAGTCTTGGAGGGATCTATCCACTGTGGGTTAATGTCAGACCAATAGCGGTGGTTTTCTTAACTTCACCATTCACAAAAAAGTTTGCCTCATCACTGATCCTAATATTCTGTGTAAACTGAGGGTCATGTTCCAATTTTTGTTTTGCCCATTCTGCAGATTCAGTGCGTCGATCTGGGTCATCCTCGTTGAGATGCTGCAGCAGCTGGATTTTGTAAGGGTGCCATTTTTGAGTAGTTAATATCCGCCGAAGGGGTGTGCCACTGATGCCACACTCCAGTGACATGCGGCGAGTGCTGCGACGTGGGCTCTTGATGAATGAAGCTGGGACAGCCACGGAGGTTTCTTCATTTGTGACAGTTTTCTTGCGTCCACATTTTGATCCAACACTGAACCTGTTTCACGAAATTTGGCAAGCAGTTTGGTAACTGTAGCATGGGAGATGGGTGGTCTCTCAGTGTGTTTGGCATTGAAATCTGCTGCAATGACCCGGATACTGCGTGCACCAGACGTCAACACAATTTCTATCCGATCCTCATGTGTTAACCTCTGCAACATGTCAATGGCTGTAAACAAAGAGAAACTTTTAAATAACTCATGAAAGAATAAAGTTATGTTAAAACCAAGCACACCATTGTTTTTCTTGTTCTTTCTTATTGAAATTCTCAATAAGTTTGATGTGTTACATGACCCTCTTCCCATTGGAAAAAACTAAATTTGGATCCAAAATGGCCGACTTCAAAATGGCCGCCATGGTCAACAACCATCTTGAAAAGTTTTCCCCCTCCCATATATTAATGTGTCACACCCGTGAGGTTTATATCACCAACCATTCCCATTTTATTTAAGGTGTATCCATATAAATGGCCCACCCTGTACACCCCTTATAGTATTCAAAACAGCAGAGTCAGGTCACGTTTGGAAAAAAACTGTCATTGTGGTCTGGGCTGGAGAGAGAAGAAAAGGAAAAGAGAACGACTCCAATAAAAGAAAATGTCAACAGACTGCAGAGCCCCTGTGTGCAACTGGTATCAACCGCCATGTACCACTGATGTGGTAATACTGGTTGTAGGTGTTATTCAGTAAATTGGTAGGACTATTCAGCCAGTACGTTGTCAATATTATTTGTCCCTTGTATACTGTTATGATTGGTTTCATTGATCATGATATACTGGTTTGTCCAGTAACAGTATGGTGATGATATACACATTGTTATTATTTGGTAACTGTATGATTATTATTCAGAGGTATCACTCATAGAACATATGTATTTGTATACTTTTACTTATATAAAACGTATTATTGGGGACATACCTTATATACTCGAGTATAAGCCGAGGCACCTACTTTTGCCACAAAATAATGGGAAAACGTATTGACTCGAGTATAAGCTTAGGGCGGAAAATGCTGCAGCTATTGGTAAATTTAAAAAATAAAAATGGATACCAATAAAATTACATAGGCAGGTATATGTCCCCCATAGGCAGTTTAATGTTACACATAGGCAGTTTAATCTCCCCCATAGGCAGTTTAATGTCCCCCATAGGCAGGTATATGTCCCCTATAGGCAGTTCAGTGTCCCATAGACAGTTTAATGTCCCCCATAGGCAGGTATATGTCTCCCATAGGCAGGTATATGTCTCCCATAGGCAGTTTAATTTCCCCCATAGGCATGTATAGGCAGTTTAATGTCCCCATAGGCAGGTTATAGGAATGTATAGGCAGGTATATGTCCGTATAGGTAGGTTATAGGCAGGTATATGTCCCCATAGGCAGGTTATATGCAGGTAAAGAAAAAACTACCAATCCCCTGTAGAGATGATGGGTAAAAGAGGTAACCCTATGATAAGAAAAATAGAAGTAGGTAATCGCTCACCAGTAGTTCTTCTCTAGTTATAGTCCGCATAAAGTCCCTCCACGAACGGTGCACCAGGGAGGTGAATATCCAGCTGTAGATATCCCAGGTGAAGACAGGGTAAAGATAAGCTGAACTCCAGCACTCGTGCTCAGGATATAAGGTTGATTATAAAAGATGCAGTTTTATTGAAAAAACTTTTTAGAACAAAACATAAAAACAAGTAAACGCTGCTTGGTTTACGCGTTTCAAGCCTGTTAGGTAGGTTCTTAGTTGTAACCTATGATAAGAGTGCCCGGCATAAACTGCATAGAGAAACAAACTACCAAGTGAGACAAAATGCCTTCAGGCTCAATGCAAAAGATTAAAATATAATGTTTATTGATAACAAATAAAAGAGGACCTAACCAGTCCCTAATAAGCCTGCACACTAGATCCATAAATAAAACGTGGGGTACTTGCCCCAATAAGGGTGACCCCACTCAGGAACCTAAACTACCCACGCCTAGACAACCCTACATATAAAGGCCACACAGGAGCCTAAATGCTATACAAGAACAGCCTCACAAGGAATGGGCCACAATACAAAACCACATCCAGAGGGTGTAGAGACACATACAACACCCTGTATGAGACCAAGGAATATAGAAATATAAATATAATAATAAGCTTACTAAACCTTAGCAACATCTTTGATTTCCACCAATATAGGTTCCGACATGTTTCCCCCAAATATCACATGGGTTCATCAGGGAACATATGTGGAACTAAATAGAACCAAAAAGGTAGCCAGATGATGCAAATATATAATAAAAAGAAAAAGCTTACATCCCTTGGATACACTGATGCAGGGCACAAGAGCTTTAAAGGATTAAAGTTTGTCAATAAAAACATAAACAAGCTAATGTGCTGCTGATAAGACACAGCAGGGAGTGACATCACCATGGCAGCCAGGGCAGCTGAAGCAATGAGAGCAGATAGAGGTGTTCGGTAACCTAAGGAAACTTGTGTACACAAGCAGGTGATATGAGTCAGGGATCTATCTTTCCCTGACCTTTCCCTGCCAGAAGCAGAGTAACCGCCGCAAAATGAGAAACCCCACACTCGTTCCTCACCCTGGACGACCCTGATGTAGATAGGAATACACAAACGAACCAGGTCAAACGAATAGGGAACTGACAGGAACAATGACAAAACGTTGTCAGACACGGCAAAGTTCAGCCAGTACCAAAACGAGGATCAGAAGAATAACTGAAGATCAAGCTGAAGAATCGGAAAGCATCTCTCAATCAAAACCCACAGAAACAAGGCCATACTCAGAGCTCAAAGGCTGGACTGAAAACTGAACCCAGTAAAGAGGCAACACTTGCCCCTATGCTACTTGGGAAAGATAAACAGGTGCAGCTGATTGCTAAGCAGTAGCTCACATACCCCACCACTAGGGGAACAACCAGACTGCACATTAAATTGATACCTGTTCACACAGTACGCAGAAAAGCCACAGTATAATACATGGGGAGACTGCACAAATGCAAAAATACCGATAAGACAACCCCTCACACCTTCAATATATGAGGGGAGTGGTTACTGGTTTTATAATTGCATATAGATAAAGCGATACAAAAGGGTGCCATTAATGCAGATACGTGTGGTGCACCATGCTGGCTTACAGCCGATTACGCCACTACTATTCGATTGGGCGGGCTGCTCAGCACTTTTTGAGTGTCTAACACAAAATAGAGACACCCTCTGCTCCCCAGTACTTTTGGGCAAAAAAATTGACATACTGGAAAAATATGAGGTATTAGTTAATACAGTGGCCAGCAAGCCCCGTCAAGGCTCCTCATTTCTTGCAAGTCCCTAGACTAACAATTTACAGAAAAAATGGGACATTAATTACTCAAAAAAACACAGAAACAAGGCCATACTCACAGCTCAAAGGCTGGACTGAAACTGATCCCAGTAAAGAGGCAACACTGGTCCCTATGCTACCTGGGAAAGATAAACAGGTGCAGCTGCTTGCTGAGCAGTAGCTCACATACCCCACCACTAGGGGAACAATTAGAATGCACATCTCTCAATCAACCAGGTAAACCTACCAGCCAGGACACAGAAGAAATCACAGGCACTGAATGCAGTTAGCTCTCATACATCCGCATTGACAGAAAACTGAAAAAAAATATTAGTCTAAGAAAACAATGATGGAGAGTTAAACTTTATTTGTTTTTTATACAAGCAATAAAACATATCAAAAGCTTTATAAATTGGGTATTAGCAAAATTGTCCAGTATGGAAAACTTCCCCCCAAAAATACACCCCAAAAAACAATGGCGCAGTTGCATGTTTTTCTTCTATTCAGCTTACAAACTATTTTTTTGGGACGGGGACCAGACTCTTTGGCTTTATGGGGCCCTGACATTTTGTTTGGTGGTATCATGTCCCAAACTTGATAGTGGGTTTAGGACATAGTGGGTTTGAGAAAAACAAAGTGTATCTAGACTCATCCGACCATATCACGTTTCCAGCTTGCAGTGCCCATGCCTTGTGGTTTTTGTGCCATTTAACACACTATATGACGTTCTGTGGTAACAACAAAGGTCTGGCTCCTGCATCTCTACAAGGCACGTAATCTTTGTGTAGGTCATGCCTTAGAGTAATTTCAAATGGCAATTGTAACATAGCGGTTGGATTCTATAACAAAATCTGACGGTATTTTGCAATCTGTTTTCGTGTTCTGTCACCTTTTTTTTGGGGGGGCGGACTTTGCGGTCGGCTTTTGGATTCGGCCGGCCTATATAACATTGAACAGTACATTTTTCACTGTAAATCCGGCAGAAGATTGTCTATGTTCCAAGTTTTTTGGAAAGCTGTCGGCTTTGAAATACAACCTCAGAAAATCAGAGCCGTGTAGACTACAGCTAGGATTGTCTATTGAGGTCTATGGGGATGGTTGACAGTCGGATTGTCACCGTTTTCAAAATCTGAAATTCATGTGAAAAACTGACTGTAAAACCCCGCTGCGTAGACAGGTCTTAAAGGGGTTCTCTCTCTACAAGGATTGCTGCTTTTTATGTTAAAGATCTTGCAAAAACAAGTCACTTTGCAATATATGTCCATTAACAGTGTCCTACCTATTCTGAGATTTCCCCTCTTGTATGGGCTGCATCAGCTCTTGTGGTCGCTTTAGCTACAGACCTGTTTGATCTCTCCTGATAGGCTGTCAGCGCTAGTTGCTATAGCTATAGACCTGGCTTCTACTGCAGCCTAGTGGAAATCAGTAAACACACCCCTGAATTCAAAGTGAAACCAAGAAGACAGGACTGTGGTAACATGAATCAATGTAGTGAGACAACCCCTTTAAGGTTTTCACTAATACTTGTGCTCTTAAAGGAGTTCTCTCACCATGCTGTTTCACAGAGCCTGCTCTTCACAGCCAGCTTCAGGTTCCCACTTCATGGTCAGGCTCTGAGTGATTCTACAGCAGTGACTGACATTTTAGCTCTGCTATGCCTAGCTGAGCCTGTTAGAGGGACATTAGTGATGGAAGGGTTTATACAGCAGAGCCCAAGGCTACAGAGCTGTGAAAGGTTAAAGATTGTCAGCAAGAAAGATAAACAAGCTCCTGTGCTGCTGATAAGACACAATAGAGCATGACATCACCATCCTGGCCAGGGCTGCTACAGCAGAGAGATGGTTGGTAACCTAGGAAAACATCTGTAAACAAGAAGAACTGCTATAGCTCTGAAAGGAAGCCAAATCAGAACAGCAATGTATTTGGTAATAGTCTTTATTTATCGATGCCTACGTTTAAAGTTAATCAATGAAATGGATATATCCTTTAAACTTGCCCTCAGCTCTGCAGTAATTTGAGGAGCCATAGTTTTGTGTGTTTTGGCTAGATGTCGATGAAGAGTTCTTCTGGTCCTCACGTCAAGGTTTGACTTTAAATCCCAGCTACTTCTGTCTGCAGATGTTCAACGGTCTATATGTACTGAGATGTAGACTTTGACCACCCATCAATCCACATCACTGACGCCCCTAACAGACGAGCACCAACAATCATTTCCCCCTGGGACTCCCTCAGGTCTTACAAATCATGTCATTAAAACATTCAGCTTTTTAGAACAACACAAGAAATGTGCTTCAGAATTTTGGTACATGTTAAATTACACCAATATCTAAATGATTCGATTTGGATCAATCAATTTTTAGCATAAAACGACAAAGGTAAGGATATTTTTTTTTACTGTTTTGTAAATGTTAACTTACTTTTCACCGTCATTTCTGGTTCAACGTAAAGTACGATACTCACTAACGTGACACCAGACCAGAAGTCATGCTGGACTGGGAACGCAAGAAAAACCAAAAGTGCCAGGGAGTGGTAAACTAACCCTTACAAATCAGTAACAAACCTTAAAAGGGGGCTCTCCCGTTTTCTGTTTACGATCTCCTACTTTCCAACGCGGATGTCACCGCTACAGCAGATTATCATCCATTTCCTTCTTCTTCTCCTCCCGTCTCGTAAAACTAAATGTGGAGAAAACTGAATTGATCATCTTCCCCCCCATCCCACTCTATCCCTCCACCGGATCTCTCTATCATAGTCAATGGCTCTACACTCTCACCGGTCCCACAAGTCCACTGCCTTGGGATAACCTTCGACTCCTCTCTGTCCTTCAAACCCCACATCCAAACCCTCACCTCTACCTGCCACCTCCACCTGAAAAATATCACTCACATCCTCTCATTCCTCATCTTAGACACTGCAAAAATGCTGGTCCTCGCCCTCGTCATCTCCCGCCTAGACTACTGCAACATCTTTCTCTGCGGCCTCCCATCTAGCACTCTTGCTCCCCTTCACACCATCCTCAACTCTGCTGCCCTTCTTATCCACCTCTTTCCTCGCTACTCCTCTCTGCCTCTCCCAATCCCTTCACTGGCTACCCATCACCCAACTAATTCAGTTCAAGTTACTAACCATGACCCACAAGGCTCTCCATAACCCCTCCCCTCCATACATCTCTGCCTTAATGTCAGGGCTGGGCAGCGCTCGGTTTGCAGGGAGCAATGTTCTGCAGCAGCTGATCAGCGACCCCACCCTGATAGACAGTTTGCTGGGAGCTCTGTGAGTGACAGAGGCCCAGCCACTCCGGACAGGGGGCGTGTCGCACCAGCCAATGAGAGGACCTGGAGGGCGCTCCAATCAGCTACAGGGGCGGTATCTGGGGATCACATTTAAACTCCCTGCTAGCTGAGTGCGGCGCCTGTGATATCTCCTGGCTGCCTGGTTACTTGTGTTGTATTTTGTATTTGCTTCTCTGTGTACCTGACCCCCGGCCTTTCTCCTGACCGGCTTGTTTCTGATTTTGTACCTCGCTCCCGTTCGTGTTTGACCTCGGCTTGTTTACGTTTATCCCTCTGGTTCTGATTTGTGGCTTGGCGTATCTGTTTTGATATTGACCCGGACTGTTTGACTATTCTTCCTCACAGGGGAAGGTGAGCGCAGGGTTTTCTTTATGGGGCACCTGGACCATTATGTACATTTTTTAAGGAAGTGCACAACCCCTTAATGGTTACGGATTAAGTTATGATTAGGATCAAAGTGACAAAAATTCAGGTTTGGGACGTCCTGAATCTAAAGGTTTAGAAGGAATCAAATAGAGACAATTTTGAGTAACATCAAACACAAGTAATTAAAGGGACACAACCATCAACATTTTTCTGCTCACATATTGACAAGTAATATGCAACTATTATATAGATTTTTTTAGTAGTATAATGTTGAACCTTGTTAGCCATAGAAAGTAGTAGAAAAGTGAAGAAATCAGGCGATACCTTTTAGAGGCTAACAGTATATTTGATGGTGAGCTTTCGAGAGTACTAGCTCTCTTCTTCAGACATGATGTTATACAAGAAACTGAACATTAACAGACTTGTTATACACAGAAGACATGGACCTTCAAAGGAACTTAGAATCTTTAAAAATAAATAAGTAGGAGTTATTTACAGGTCAAGAAATAAACAATCTGGAAACTTGTGGGGCATGACGGAGGGATCAGTAATTTAATGCTGTTATCTGTTTGGTATCAGGTGGTGATTTGTGACCCTCACAGTTCATACAAATGTCAGGTGAGAGTTTATCAGGTGTAGAATTATCTTTTCCTTCTACTACAACCCAATTGGTTGTCTCTGTCCAAATTGATGTACTTAAGCTGTTAACAGCTGTGCTTAAGAGGTACACACCACACACAAGTGGTCTGGTGCATAAACTGTTTATTAACAGGAAGTTACAACTTGATATAACTTTGGTACATATTAAGAATCACGATTATTTTATCGTAATATGATTGGCTAATTAGCTGTTGCTAAGGCAGATTATAATTGAAACCTCATAACGGTCTCCTCATTTGCATCTACGCAGTATAACTAGGCATTAGCTGATAACAACATTCATGCATTCTTTTCTGTATCATCCAATCTCCTAGAGGCCCTGGTCTGTTGCGGTAGCGGCGGCACGTCTTGTTCCAAGCAAAGCAGTGTGGAAAATATCTGAGAAACTTGATAAGGACGTAACAAAGAGCAGTTTAAACACAATATATGATGAGCTTGATGAGGATGTAATGGTGGTACAGATTTTAATGTTTTACATTAAATCATCCACTTGACAGTCCCCCCTAAAACATTAGAATCTGTTCCTAACAAATTCCCCCCTGAAGACTCAGTTTTGTTGCGGACTGTTCCTGGACTCTAGATAGGGGTGGGGAGAGGGGTGACTGTCCCTAAGACTTGTAAGCTAACTAATTTAGTCCCTACCTGAGGGTGTTGGTCAGCTGTTCTCGAGCTATTCTCGACCATGACAGCTGCTGACTCTCTAAACACGAAGACCGGTCATGAGATAGGAGGGATAAGACCTGAAAGAGGTTCTAGGGTCTGGGAAACTAAGAATGGTCACCACTGAAGAAACCTCATACCTCACTCTCACAATCCACCCTTGTGGGTGCGATTTTATGGTCTGTTGGTCAATTCGTAGCCCTCCGTGTGAATTATTGTTTTCAGTGGGGGGACACTAGTTATGGAATCCTCATCCATGCAGGGTAAATCATCCTCCTCCAAGTAAGCAAGGACAGGTACCACTTGATCTACCCCTTTAGACAACAATTTCCTGATACAAGGAATGACACACATCACTACTATTATCAGGATTAACAACACTACTCCCAATACCATTCCTGCTTGGGCTAACCACTTCTGCCATCCACTCATCCAGGAAAAATACTGATCCCATGAATCCTTAATTCCTGAGTTCCTTTTCTTCTCTTGAGAAAGATCATCCAACTTTTTAATGGCTAAGGTCACCTTCCCCTTTTCTCCTGTATTGTTAGGGATATACATACAACACATGTCGTTGATCATCCTGCAAACTCCTCCCTTATCTGCTAAGACCATGTCCAGAGCCGTTCCATTTTGGAAAACCATGATTGAGGTGGGCCCTAATTGTTCAGCTATACCTTGTAGGGCATCCCGAGTGTCATTAATAAACCTCTGTTGGTTATAATAGATATAGTTTATCCACCCCACATTTTTATTGATTGTTATTTGGGGTATGAGTGACTCAAATCCTGCCTTTACCTGATCCCTAGCTTTAAACTCATCAGGCACTCCTCGTGGTTGTCCTGTTGCATCCAAATATACATGTGGATCAAAACTGCCCTTGGGCTGTGGGCCACTCGATCTCCTACATATGTTGTGGGGGTGAGGCTATCTCCCTTTCTGCTTCCTGCAGTGGCAATATGTGTAATGCCATTATAGCCTTTGCTAGGGTACATCCCCCTGACTAGTTGTCTTTAAGCCTGGATCTGATTTTCATATCACCACAGATCCAGAAGACATCCGCTATAGAGTGTACCTGATTCATGAGTTGTTCTTTGGGAGCATCACTGTAGGCACCACAGTATCCTGGCTTGAATTTACCTAAGTTTCTACCACCTCCCTCAATAGAAAAACAGGTGTAATTCCAGGGGATTAAGGAATTCCCGAGCTTGGCGTAGGTCTCTGTGTTATCAAGGGGTGCTTTACCTTCCACGTCTCACAGGTAGGGTCAGAAGTTGACATATTGGTAAACAAACTGAGGAAGCATTGTTCCGAGGCCGGGTCTAAGTGTAAAGGGACTGACCCAAGATGTGGACGGGCACTGGAACATACATAGCAATTTGACTTATTGTGTTGGGCAACAGAATACTTCATCCATTCTAGCCAAAGATTTATATCATTATATCCAGTTTCTATGGCATACATGTCCTCTAGTGTGGGGTTTGCAATGGCTATCATTTCTTTATACATTTGTGCATGAACTTTCACCATCTTTGTAATTTTAGTGATCTGGGCCTCTTGTTTCCTCCATTCTGGGGAGTCTACATTGAAATATCAGCGGCACACTATCAACTAAAAGAGGGCACATAGGAACTCTTGCAAAAGCATTTCTGCTACTTAGGATACATGAAAAATTTAGAGGTTCTTAGGTCACATTTTTGTTCAAAACTGCTTAAGTTAAGCCCAGCTCCGAAACTTCAACGGGAGCTCAAATGTCACACAGTTCCTACATTAGTTTGTATTCCCATTCCTTCCTCTCCATCTGTGTCTTAAAATGTCCCATTAAAACCACAACCTGCAAATCTTCAATGGAGTGGTCTTCTCTGGAGAAATGTGCGGCCACAGGCAGATCAGTTCTGCTGTTGTTAATGGTGAATCTGTGTGAGTTCATGCGCTGACTGAGTCTCTGCCCTGTTTCCCCCACATAGAGTCTGTTGTCCCTATGTAGCACAGGTTGGAGTTTCTTGGCAATCCATTTGTGTGCAGTGTCCCACCAACGGCCACTAGGTGGGGGAAACAGGGCAGAGAATCAGTCAGCGCATGAATTCACCCAGATTCACAATTAGTAACAGCAGAACTGATCTGCCAGTGGCCGCACATTTCTCCAGAGAAGACCACTCCATTGAAGATTTGCAGGTTGTGGTTTTAATAGATTTTTTTGTAAGAGGATGGTTGATTTTTTTCATAGACTTTTTTTTAAAGTTCCCCTTTTTACTTTACTATCTGTCTGAGTTCCCTTCTGTGAGTTCTGATAGCACAGCAGTGAGAATCGCTTGATGGTCATTCTTTCTGGTCATCTCTGGTCTAAGAAGTGTAAGTGCTATCAGCAATAGTCTTAGAAGTGTGAAGCAACCCCCTCACCTAGGGCAGAAAAAGATGACCCCAGTATCCTTTCATGGATTGCTAGTGATCTTGCATACCCCTATCTATCCCTGTGAAGAGAATAGAGCAGAATCATTGTCATTACCTACTATTTGTAACAAGACTAGTGAGATTAGTCGGCCCTGCCATACAGAAGTTTGCTCTCGCAGCTAGAGAAGGACCATATTTCATTTTTGATTGCATCGGACGGCTGAAACAGGAAATTGACAAAAAAGCTAAAAAAAAATAAAAACTTTCCAATAACATTGGCTTTAACTAAAACAATGCTCCTTTCTGATACCGGCATCGCTTTAAGTTTATGAACAGGGATATAACTTGACGCAAACAATGACAGCGGGAGACTCAGGGCCAATAACATGTAACAAGAGGATTTACTGTCCTTTTGCCCAAGCTCTGTGTACCCCGCGCTGTGATAGGCTGGCTCGTCCCACGTGGTACAGAGAGCCCGCCCACTTTCCAAGCGGCTCGACTGTGTTACGTCACTTCCGGTGCGCCGCGCTCGGGCGCCTAGGTGATTCGCTTCCGGATTTGGCTGTAGCTTACTGACGTCACTTCCGCGGCGGCCAGCGCTGTGCTGGACGTACCCGCTGCTGACGCCGCAGCTGCTGAGCGGGTTTTCTGTGTGATAAGCGGTGAGTTGTCTGCGGCAGCGGCGGGTGCAGGGCGCTTCGTATAGCGGGCTGTACTGCTGTATGTGCCCGACAGTATACTGCCCTATAGTGCTGTGTACCCTCACTGCTGTGTACTGCGGCCTGACCTCCGCGCTTCACTGACTACAGCGCCGCTGTGAGCTGCACCTATGTCCTGCAGCTGTGTACACGTCTCCCTGACTGCCCCATACTGAGGCCCTATGGCAGCACAGGGGGTACCGGGGTGTGTGCTCCCTCTGTTATAGGAGTGACCCTTGTGGGCATTGGAGTGGCCCTATAGTGGAGCACGGCCGCCATGACAGTCCGGTCCCACCGCAGTGCAGATCCCACAGGCCAGGTGTATGCCACCTGGGTGACGGCAGGAGGTGGGTGCAGCTGATCAGGGAAGGAGGGATTAGTCTGTCACTGACTGGTGGGTATAATCACTATCGCCATGTTGTTACACCTGGAGGGCAGGGGAGCTGCACCCAGAGGCTGCCGGAGGGGGTCAGGCCACGCGGAGGTCACAGTGAATGATACACTAATGTATAATGGTGGTGCCGCCGTACACCGTGCCGCGGGCCCCCCGTGCCGTGCACCCCGCGCCGCGGGCCCCCCGTGCCATGCACCCCGCGCCGCGGGCCCCCCGTGCCGTGCACCCCGCGCCGCATACTGTGCTGCCTTGATTTATTCCAAGAAAACGGAAAAAATACTGCACGTGACGCTTGTACTGGTGTGCCCTTGCCGTGCCCCCCCGCGCGCGGGCCCCCTGCCGTGCACCCCGCGCCGCGGGCCCCCCGTGCCGTACACCGCGCCGCGGGGCCCCCCGTGCCGTACACTGTGCTGCTCTTGGATTTATTCATAGAAAATCGGAAAAAATACTGCACTGACAGCTTGTACTGTGTTGTAGCCCTTGGGTCCCTAACTCCCACTCCCTCATACACGGCGCATTAAGTGATAACTTTACTGTAGTAAGATGGTAACATCCGGCTGTTTATTACTTTATGATACAATAGGTAGAACAGAAACAGACAAGCAAAAGGGTAACAATGTTTTGACTTTCAGGCTCCATATCTCACCATCCACTACAGCGTTGTACCATCATTTTATATACAGTCCTCTTACCGATCTTATACATAAATCTGACCTGCAAGTATTTAGCATCTGCTGCTGATTCTTTCGTGTATCGGCCTGGTTAGTGTTTTGCTCCTAAAAATCAAAATGTTAATTTTTATTACTTTGTCAGTATTTGGGAAATCCACATTTGGTTTTCAGCTCTGCCTGAATCCTTCTGGACTCTGGATCAGATTCAAGCATGTCTTGACCAAAATCTGATCCCCTTCTACACGTTCCCAATGTTGGTGCAGACTGAACTTGGATACAAATACAGCTTTTTCTTCAACTCTACCCACAAGTGTTGGATTGGGTTGAGGTCTGGGGACTGTGGAGGCCAATACAGCAACTCTACTTCATTGTCATTGAACCCTGTCTTCTCCAACCTTGACGTCTGCTTCAGGTCGTCGTCCTGCTGGACACTATGTCGTCCTTTTCATACCCATAGTCCTCGAGTGGATGAAGTAACTCATCTTGTAGGACACTCACATAGAGCTCAGCATTGAGGTCACTATCCATCCTGGTCAAGTCTCCAACATCTTTGGCTGTGAAACATCCCCATATCCTCAGGCTTCCTCCACAAAACCTGAAAGTTCCTTCAGTTTCTCTCTCCATTCGCCCCTTTTCCCTTGATTCTTCCCATTCCCCCCATCAGAGCCCGGTTTATTGACTTTCATCTCTTCGCTCCAAATCCCCCGTTTCCAATCTTCCATTTTTCGTACTTTTTTGCAAACTTGAATCAACGCTTCTTATGACGAGATTGAGGTCGCGGCTTCTTCACCTTGTTTTGGGTCATCACTCTAGACCTGTGTAATGTGCTCGGTGCTTGCATGCACATCTCTGATCTCACTATGACGAGCCGCCTCCGCTGCCGTGTCTGTCACATTAGAGCTGATCGACCTTGTGATGAGCGACTTGTTGGCTCTGATATTTTGCCTGGACGTCACCTCTTGGCTTTGGAATGGACGGACTTCATTTCCTATTCTTCCAGCTGTCAGGGCCTCACATGATGCAGTTTGGCAATTTTCTTGGCCCAGAGACGCTATCGATGAGCTGGATGATGCTGCTTCTCTTTTTTTGGGAAATCTTCTTCATGGCTGCTCGAACCAGTGACCTTTTGCTTAGGAATCAACCTAATAACACACTGAGCTATTGGGGAATGTGAGAACAGGTTGTAATTTGTAGTAACAAGAAGAAAAAAAATTGTCCCACCACCAGGAGCAAAACAGTAACAATGGATTCACATGATAAGAATCTGCAGAACGAAGCAGATGCTAAATAATTGCAGGTCAAAGTTATGTATGAGATAGCCAGGAGGATAGTCTATGAAATAATGTGAGTCTCATGTACAAAGCTGTAGCGAAAGTCAAAAGTTCAAAACATTGTTACCATTTTCCTCGTCAGTGTAAAATTTATTGGAATAAAACTTTAGAACACATAAAACGTTTAAAAAAATTGTAAATATGCAAAATGCTGCCGGAAGTGGGAAAAAACAGTTTTAAAAAAAAACTGACCAACATTTGTGGAGACTCTGAATTTGTTCTGAGAAATAGTATTGCCTCCATCAGATCCTGCATACATGACCTCACATCTGATCTCATTATTTCCAGGCTAGAGAATGGCCTCTCTACACTAACTTGGGTTAGGGGCAAAGTGGTGACCACAGGGGCAACATCTCTAACAATGTCAGGGTATAAAGGAATTGCCTCAGGCACAGTTAGTTTTGATGAAGGGTTGAACTCTTCTGCCACTTTGAAAGCAGGTGAAAAAAGTTGCTGAAATCTGGTCAATCTGTTTGCTATGGGAGTGGAATCTTCTCCCCTGCAGCAGCGCTTTGCCTGCTCCATGTCATCAATTACACTCCTCATGTGATGAGGCTGAAGATATGGGAACAGTAGCACCGGCCGGACCCAATTCCTCTTGCTCTTGGCACCGCATTGAACGAACTGGACCAACTTATTATATATTTTGGGAGTCGGCCCATTTTATAACAACTCCACCAAAATGGGCACCGGCTCCACAGCCCTGGTAAACTGTGCTGCAGCCCCCGCGCCTTGTATTCCTGTCAAGCCTGTCATATACTGTGCTTGAAATAATCACGTCAGTTCCATGTCCTATTCTTTACTGTACATGTATCCCCTCTATACCATATGCCATTCCCCGTGTCACTGCACTGACTTGTAATGAAAGCCACCCCGAATTGTCATTGTTACCTGCACCACAGTGTCCAGTGTTTGATAAAACCAACATTTTGTCGTCAGAATAGATATACCATTGCCCCTCTTCCTCCCTGCACAGCCAGGGCTGCAGTCAGTAGAAATGTAGAGATTTAACCTCTTCTGTAGAGACTGCGAACTCCTATGTCGTCCTATCATTTATCTTATGTAGAACTTGTATATTTACTTTCATAAGAGTTTCATGGTAATCCTGTTCATTTCCGTCAGACACAAGCCCTGGTTCTGGATGTGATGAGCGCTTGTTTTGTTTTCATGGACGGCTCCATTGCTTCCATTGGGTGTTTGTGATGACGGATCAGATCATTTGGGATCAGGTTGTTTTCTTGGTGTGTTGAGAATGGTCCTAGCAGGAGACATAAGCTGCCATTAGTCAGATCCTTTATGCTTCCAGCTTTTATCCGTTAGCCTAAGGGGCGGCTTATGCTTCTATGTTCACACGGCTTATTGTTGGCGTAATTGCGGGGACGGATTTCACCGTGTGCCGTGCAGCAGGGACGGATGGGGAGGCGGGGGCTCGCCGGTCCCATAGACATTCATTATCCATGGCGCGTATCCCGCCGGGATAATGTGCATGTCGCTTTCTCCCCCTCTCGCCGTATTGTGCGAGCGGGGAGAGGAGACGGAATCCATAGTTCTCTATGAGCACTGTGGATTACAGTAATGACTGGGACGGATTGCAGCCGTATTGGAGCGCTGTACGGCGCGAAATGCGGAACGAAATCCGTCCCAAAATAAGCCGTGTGAACATAGCCTTAGTGTGACCCGAGCCTGAGACAACTGCTGACAAGTAAGACATGAGCGGCATCTTTTTCACGCTTGTGTTTTTTCTCTCCCCCACAGCATTTTACAGAATACAATGTCAGACAGCGAGGACAGTAACTTCTCCGAGGAGGAGAGTGACCGGAGCAGCGAGGCGGAAGAAGTGGAGGACAATGAGGTGAGTGGTCGGCTTCACACGCACTGTGCGATTATTGGATGGATTTATTTTATTAGGTTGTTGTGGTTTAATATCATTTTTTTTTATATTAGAATTTCCCCTCTGTGAGCTTTGAGAGCACAGTAGTAAGATTTGCTTGATGGTTCTTTTCCAGGCCCCATATGGGCATGAGAGGTGTAAATGTATGTTCACATCGCGTGTTTGCGGGGCATAATTTGGCATATACCCTGTTTCCCCAAAAATAGGACAGTGTCTTATATTAATTTTTGCTCCTAAAGACGAGCCAAGACTTATTTTTAGGGGATGTCTTATTTTTCCATGAACAAGAATTCACATTTATTATTGAACAAAAAATCAACATGTATTAATGTACCGTAGTGATTTCATCATAAACATCAGCATAAGCTGACAAACTCTGAATTGCATAAAAAAAAATGCACTAGGTCTTATTTTCGGAGGATGCCTTATTTTTGGGGAAACAGGGTAATTGCGCTGCAATACGGCAAATTACGCCTGCAAATACAGTAATTCATAGCTCTCATTGAGAGCTATAATTACCTGCTGTCTTTCCAACGCGAATTACACGCCAGGGAAAACAAATGTCAGTGGGAGCGCTTCAGAGGTATGTGCTGGCCAGCAGCACTTCTGAAGCAACAGGTGAATAGCGGCACGCTCTGCTGTATGCCTCCAATATGCCGTGTGAACAAACCCTGTTATCAGCAACACCAGACAAGTGTGAAGAAAACTGGAAACCTTGCAGTGCGGAAAAAGATGAACCCATTCTCCTTTCATGTATTGATCTACTCTCTCTCGGCCGGTCCAGAGAATAATAGAGCGATCTTTGTCATTCCCTACTATTTGTAATAAGACTAGATGCCAATAAGCAGCCACTACAGTAAACTGAGAGTAGTCTGCTCGGCCATGTAAGAGGACAGGATTTTATATGTAATATTTAATTGCGTAGGACTGCAGAAATATAAAAAAAAAAAAAAGCTGCCAAATTTTTTTAAATAAAATTGTTCTTCAAGAATATTGTTTTGAGCAAAAATTCTATGTCCCTTATAAAGGTGTTTTCCCATCTCATTTATGGGCTATCGACGGGGCTCATCCTGAGAACGGAATGGACAAGTGGCTGCACTTGGCGCAATTACTTTCTCTTGTGAGTGTAACCGCGCAAGCTTGACCACGTCTCCGTTTGGACAGGGGATTTTGGAGGTGTTTCTCAGAATAAGCCCTTATGATATGTCACAAATGTCTGAGAGGGGAAGACACCTTAAAATGGTCACTGCTGCTTTCCTAGAGGTTCATGCTGTGTATATATATGTATTATTCCTGCACATATGACCTATAATTGTGCATCCGCCAGGCTTCTGTGCCTTCAGTGCCAAATTGATCAATATCGTCGTATAGATTGTGTATAGACAATTGTGTATAGATTGTGTATAGACGCCGTATTTTGTGCGGCCAAAACAACGTACAAGTACTGTAATGTAATATAAGCACTGTCATGCAAGCAATGCAAATTTTACTCTCATATTTCTGTGCGCACCTGAAAAGGATTGACATGGCGTACATCCGTCATCAAATAAGTATAGGAGACAGATATCTGCCTCTGACCATTGCGCCTCGTAAACATGTGGAAATTACTCGCTTGCAAACGCTTAAAGGGGTTGTCTCACTGCAGGGGTTGTTGCTTTTTATGTTGAAGATCTTTTAAAAACAAGTCACTTTGCAATATGTGCCCATTAACAGTGTCCTGCCTATCGCCTCTTGTATGGGCTGCATCAGCTCCTCAGGTTGCTATAGCTACAGACCTGTTTGATCTCCTGATAGGCTGTCAGCACTGGTCGTTATAGCTACAGACCTGTTGTTCTCAGCAGCTCATCACTGCAGGCCAGTAGTAGCCGGTGGAAACCAGTAGACACGCCCCTGAATTCAAAAATGAAACTGAGAAAAGAGGAGTCGATGGAGTGAGAACCCCTTAAATTTCAACAGTGAGACGTACGTGTTGTATGTGAACTCCCCCGTAGGCTATGTTCACACGGCATAATTGCGGGGCCCGCCAGCCCCATAGACATTCATGACTAGCGGCCTGTATTCACCGCTAGTAATTGACATGTCACTTATCTCCCCGCTCGGCGTATTGTGCGAGCGAGGAGAGGAGACGTAATCCATAGTTCTCTACGAGAACTGTGGATTACCGTAATGACTGGGACGTATCTCGGCCCGTATTGAGCGCAATATGGCGCGAAAAATGGGCCGAAATACGTCCCAATTTCACCCGTGTGAACATAGCCTTAAATTGAATGGGGCAGAGCTGCAATACCAGAAACATCCTGTAACAGAGGTGGTGTTATTTTTTTAAAGAAAGCAAGCCTGTTTTTCTGATTCTGGACAACCCCTTTAATTATAATCTGTAGTAGAAACTTTGTAGTAAGTGTTTGATATTCCTGCAGCGCCACCACAGGGAAAATTGAGTATTACACAGTATCCATTCATATCAGTTCGATGTCTGTATAACAGGATTGGTTCTCCTGAGTGAGAGACGCTCCTTGTAATCATTCTCCTACGTGACCGAGAGATGAAGATCCTGAACTATGGACCCTTGTCTATTAAAGGGGTGTTTCGAGTATACACTTTGATGGCATGTCGATGAGATATGCTATCAAAGTCTGATAGGTGCAGGTCCCATGCTTCAGACTGTGGGCGGGTTTATAGCAGTGCTGCTCCTAGCTATTCCTGTTCTACTGACAGCAAGTGGAAGAGACTTACTGAGTGTAGTACTCAGGCTGCAGGGCACTAAAGGGTGTTTACTTAGCTAAATTAGAAGCTTTTAACGTCCTTTGCTAGAGGTAAGATTCTGCAGGAGGTGACTCACCATGGTCAGAGTGAATGACTGATGGTAGCTTAGATCAATGAACGATAAGTAGAGCAAGGAGAGAGAACTGTAAGTAGAAACTTGTATGCTCTGATTGAAGATAAGATCTTCTTCTGACCAAAGAAAAATCGGCAAAGTATTTCGAAAGTCTACAATTATCTACATGTTAAAAGCTAATCGTTGTAGTGAGAAAAGCCCCTTTAAATGGTTTAATTCTGGTTAAAGGGGTTTTGCCACGAAGTAAAATTGACGTGGGAAGCTTGCAAATGAAACAACAAACATTTTCACCATTCATTATTATTAAAAATTCTGCACCGATTTTGTTTTAGCTGCTCCTTTAGTGATCCATTGTTTACAGCTTGTCTCCAGGGGATACGACCAGGGCTGAGAGCTTCTCACTCATGGCCGCACATGCTCAGACATCACTTCTCCTCTCAGGCAGCTACTGAGTGTTCAAACCCCAGGTGCTGTCACTCTACTCCCGCCCTCTGAGCTCCTTAGTAATTAGTCAAAGAGATAAATAAAAAAGAAACGTCAATGAGGTTTGTGCATTGATAAAGAGAGAAAAAACAAAACACAGGTTTGGGTTCCTG
>JAODAL010046147.1:0-31226 GCA_025379985.1 Phyllomedusa bahiana | reverse complement strand
ATCAAACCGCCCCCGGGTTTTGGTATGCAGAGGCTGCCCCCTCACAACAGACCTCCCAGCCCTCCCACATCTTTTTTTTTTGCCGCCTACGCAAGAAGGGTATTGGCCCCATTTTTCGCCTGCAAGTAGTGCGACTGCCCTCCAAAATTTTTAAAATCCTCGCTGTATAGGGGACGCCCCCAGACCCATAGAGTCTCTGGCTGAGGGAAACCCGGATGGGACAGAGGGGGTTGGGACGGGTGGGGGCCCGTGACCCCCCCCGGGCCAGCAACAAGGGGTTGTGTCTGATTCCCCCCACTCTTGGCTGGGTTGTCAATGTCTTTGGGAGGAAGTGGAGACCCGATTAACCCAAAATCAAAAACCTTGGTTTGTGAAAAACACCGACCACTAAATGACACCGGCATTCTCCAAACCGAGTGACCCCTGCTGCACGCCCCCCTTGCTGTGGGGCGACCTGGGCCTGCCCCGGGAAATGTTTGTGCCGGGCCACTCGCAGGTTAAGAGCCTGCCACCTCTCTTCTGACTATGTTTTTCAAAAATTACAGACCTGTTTGTAAAAGATTGATATGATAAATACACACCCTGTTTTTACTCCAAATAACCCCACTAAAAGCTTGGGTAACCCAGGGTAAAATTTGCGCTCAACAAAGGGGCAAAAAAAATTACTTGTTGTGCTTTTTAAAAAAATGTGTTTTTATGAATATAAAAGCAAAAAAACAGGCTTAATTAACCTTGGGATATGTTTTATGTACTAATTTCTTTTTGGGGTGAAAAACGTGCTTTTCTGAATACAACTCGAAAAATACTTTTTAAACCCTTGGTTTGAAAATTTGCGGAAAAGACATGTGTGCCAACATTACCAGTTTTTGTGGCGTTTTTAAAGGCGTTATTTTACGGAACACAAAACAGAAAAATTTGTAATTAACCTTCGATATAAATTATCACGGAAAAAAATTTCTTTTTTGGGCGGGAAAAAAGAACGTTTTTTTAGTACCACAACAGCAGAACAACCAAAATAAAACCCGGATCTAAATTGCGCAAAAAAAAATGAGCACCAAAAAATTAAGTGGAAATTTGGATTAAAAAAACGTGTTTCTTTAACGAAACAACAGCAACGGTTAGACCCCCCTTGAAATATTTAAATGTCTGAAAAACAAAGCAGAACATTAAATATTGCAGGAATGGGAACAAATGGACTTCATTCCAATACCCCACAAATCAAAATTAGAACAAAAGAAAGGTCTCTAGACAAGCTGTAAACCCCCCCCAAAGATTGCTTAAAAAAATGAGTTTTGTAAGAGTTTTCATTAGGCCCGTGGCACACCGCCCCTCCAGTAAGTAAGCGGTATGACCCCCAACGTCGCGCCCGGACTTAATAGTGGGGGACGTCACAGAATCCCCCGGTTCTTTGGGCTTACTCTGCACATTCATTGGGCTACCCTTTCTTCCTCCCAATTTCTTTCCCCCATGAAACGCCATGTCTCGCACCATTTTATCAATCAAAAAACCTTCCCCCGCAAAATCTCCCCAAACTTGACTTCGTTCAGAATCGAAGTTTTCCTGAAATTTTTAACAAATTTCCCACTCGTTAGAATCAATTCACCCACCCCTTTAGTTAGAAAATTTTCCCTAAATCCCTAGCAATAAAATCATTTTCCTACCTATTCCCCTTTGTAGAACAGCTATAAGACAGGCAGAATGATGTCCTTGCTGTCATTTCACAAAAAAAAACAGCAAATTATAACATTGTACAAGAAAGTTAAAAATTTTTTATTCTTTACAAGTATCAAATTATGGATAAAAACGATTTTAAATTAAAAAAAAAGGGCAAAAGGTTTGTTTTTTATGTTAAAGATTTTCAAAAACAAGTCACTTTGCAATATGTTCCATTAACAGTGTCCACCTGTTCCTAGTATTCCCCCTTTACGGGCTGCATCCCTCAGGGGCACTAAGCTACAGACTGTTTTATCTATCCTGAAGGCTTCCGCACTGGTTGCTATAGTACGGGCCGATTCTACTGCAGCCTGTGAACCTTTAAAAAAAATTATCCCACTAATTCAAATGAAACAAGAAAACGGTTGAGGAAGATGAAACACGTAGTGGACAACCCCCTTTAAGTCCTAATATTGTATGAATAAAAATCTTTTGCTATTTGAGCCCAATATTTCCCTTTGGGTTAAATGAAAAAATTATATCAGTTAAAGACAAAATAAAAAGGAAAAAGGATAACTTAAAAAGAGTCTTTACTGTAAAAGGAAAATTAAAATAAAATGAAAAACCCCAAAAAAAATCTCTTTGTTCAGGTAGTTACATGCAGCATATTTGCAAATAAAAACTATTCAATACCTCTAAATTGTTAATGTTATTCATGTAATGTAATGGTTTAGTAGGAGAAATAAATGATGTTGCTTACACTTCTTTTAAACAGCAGTGAGTGAAACCTTAAAAGGTTATTCATATTTCATTGACTAACTTTAAAAATTTTTGCCAAAAAAATACTGTCAATCCCTATCCTTTTATAGCGTGGGTGGGTGATTTTAACCCGCTGTGTCTTTTTAGCGGGCAGACTTACAGTACATTTTGTCTCGATCTTATTTTCTACTGAGAAAAAAAAAATTACCTTTGGTAAAGGGTTGCAACTAGTGTAATAACATCAAAGAAAACACAGCAGCTAACAGTGTGTCTTAGAAGCATGTAAGTTTTTCTCTCTTTCTAGAAGCTCTGCCAGTTCAAATTTATAACCAGACTTGCTTGGATAATGTCATTGTTTTTTTCCTAACAGAAACTAACAGGCTCAGTTGAGAATAGGAGCTAACAGAGAAATCTCAGTCACTGCTGTACTACCGCCCATAGCCTGCACAAGAAGTAGGAGCTTGAAAAGGCTGTGAAAAGTGAAGACAGCTAGATGGGACAACCTCTTTAAGGCTAACAAAAAATTTCTGAAGACACATCCCCTGGATGCTTTTTTCTTAAACATTTTTTTTTTTTTTTTGACTCCAGGATTCGGGGGGGAAGGGTTTTTCATCCTCAAACAGTTGCTCTGGGACAATACCCTTGGAACTCTTTAAGGCGGCGAAGTTTGGGGATTCATGAAGGGGGGTGCTATTTTTCAGACATGCTTTAAGTCAAACAGACTGTCATAGCCCATTTGAATGGGGGAAAAACGATTTAACGAAGTGGAATTCGTTTAGAATTTCAGGAAAACTTTTGGTTTTTAAAGAAGTCGAATTTGGGGGATTGGGGAACAAAAAAGGGGCGATTGATAAAATGGGCACATGGGGTTTAAAAAGGGGCAAAGCACTTGGGGGGAAGAAGGGGAAAACCTCATGAATGTCAAGATGAGCCAATCAGAACCGGATTCGTGACGCACCCACTAAATAAGTCCGGGGGCGAGCTGGGAGCCATACCCTTCAGTATGAAGGGGGAAGGGGCGCCGCGGGCTTTTGTTACGAAAAACTGATTTTCATACAGGGATTTTTGTGAGGGTCTCGTTTGTCTCGGGGACGCTTTTTATGTTCTTTTTCTGATTTTTTGGTGTATTGGATCTGAATCCAGTGTGGTCCACTGCACTGCATACAAATTTTTTTAAAGCTTCGTCACAGCACATTGAATATCCCAAGGGGCACTAACCCTTCCTGTTGTATTCATTTAAAGAAGCACGTTTTTTTAAAACAAATACCACTTCATTTTTGGCTGCTCAATTCTTTTTCGCAATTTACATCCAGGTTAATTTTAAACGTTGTTTTTTTTGCTGTGGTGACAAAAATGCCGCTTTTTCACCGCCCAAAAAAAAACTTTTTTCCGTAGCATAATTCCAAGCGAAGATAATTTACAATTTTTTTCTCTTTTTTGGGGTAGCATAGAAAACACCAATTGTAAAACGTTACAAAGCTAGTATTTCCGGGCTCAATTCTTTTGCGCAAAATTTTCACCGGGGGGGTTTAATTTAAACGTTGTTCTGCTGCTTTTTGTGACTCCAAAAACCGCTTTTTCACCGCCAAAAAATCAAAATTTCCCGTAGTACAATTCACAACGAAGGGTTTAAATTTCAACTTTTTCTCTTGTTGGTAGCGTAGAAACACGCAATTTTAACACCTAAAAAGCATAGTTTCACGCTCAATTTCTTGGCGCAATTTACATCCAGGGGTTAATTAATCGTTGTTTTTTGTGCTTGGTGACAAAATAACCCTCTTTTTTCCCCCCAAAAAAACAATTTTCCTGAGCATAATTCACAAGCGAAGATTAATTTCAATTTTTTTCTTGTTTGTAGCAAGAAAACACGCAATTGTAAAAAAAGTTTCAAAGCTGTTTTTTTCCCGGTGCCAAATTTTTTTGCGCAAAATTTACTCCCGGGGTTAATTTTAAGCGTGTTCTGCTGGTTTTGACTCCAAGAAACCGTTTTTTCCCGCCAAAAAATACAATTTTCCTGTATACAATTCACAAGCGAAGGTTAATTACAACTTTTCTCTTGTTGTGTAGCGTAAAAAACACGAAATTTGTAAACGCTACAAAGCTAGTAGTTTCCAGCTGCTCAATTCTTGTGCGCAATTTACATCCAGGGGTTAATTAAGCGTTGTTTTTGTTCTGTGGTGACAAAAATAGACCGTCTTTTTCACCACCAAAAAAATAAAATTTTCCTGTACCATAATTCACAAGCGAAGGTTAATTACAATTTTTTCTCTTGTTGGTAGCGTAGAAAACACGAAATTTGTAACACGCTACAAATCTACTAGTTTGCGGTTGCTCAATTCTTTTTGCGCGATTTACATCCAGGGGTTAATTAAGCGTTGTTCTGCAGTTGTACTCAGTAAAAGAAACTTTGTTTTTTCACCGCCACAGAAGATAATTCTGTAGCATAATTCATATCCAAGGTTAATTAAGCCTGTTTGTGCTTTTATATTCAGTAAAATACACTGAGTTTTTAAACGGCACATACAAGTCAATTTTTCCTGCCCATTGTGGAGCTCAATTTATATCCAAGGTTAACCAAGCTTCTTAGTGGGTTCATTTGGCGTCAAATACAGGGTGTGTATTTATCATATACAGATATCTTCATGAAACAGTGTCTGTACATTATAGAACAAACAGTATGTCAGACAGAGAGGTGGCAGGCTCTTCACCTTTTGAGTGGCAGAGGCACAAACATTCCAGGCCCAGGGCGCAGCACAGCAAGGGACGTCGCAGCAGGGGTCACTCGGTGAGGCCACAACTGCCGCTGTCATCTAGCGGCCCTGTGTTGTTCAGCAAACCCCATGGTTCTTGATTGGTTGACTAGGTCATCCACTTCCTCCCAGATGACACTGACAACCCCAGCCAAGAGTCGGTGGGAACGTCAGACACAACCCTTAGTTGGCATGGCCCGGGAGCGGTCATTTGGGCCCCCACCGTCCTCAACCCGCCCCCTGTCCCATCCGGTTCCCTCAGCCAGAGATCTAAATATGTGGTCTGGGGGTCAGCGCCCCTATATAGCGAGGATGAACAATTTGAGGAGGGCAGTCCAGCAGCTACCTGGCAGCGAAGAAATGGGGCCAATATCCCCTGCTTCTTGCAGTAGGCGGCAAAATATAGATGTTGAAAGTTTGGGATGGGGGGTCATGTTGTGAGGGGTCAGCCTCTGCATACCAAGACCGGTGATGAGGACAGCAGTGACGATGGAACACAAATAGGGTGATGATGTAGCCGACCGCACATGGGAGCCGGGTGAGGGAAGGGCTCATCATCGTCAGGGGAAGAGGGGGGTCAGCTTGTGCGTCAGGCAGCAGCGCAGCCAGCAAGTGGATCGGTTGCCGTGAGTCAACGGATAGCAGCAGTGTGAGGGCGGGAGCCAAGTGGCCACGGGTAAAAAACCCCCCTTCGCAGGTCCAACAAAGTAGCGGCACGGGGGCTCAGCGAGGCAGCGGCGGCAGTAGTCCACCAGTGCGGAGCGTTGGCGGTAAAATCTGATACTCAGCGGTGTGGCAGTCTTTTCTACGACACCAGAGGAGCCGAATATGGGTACATGTAGAATCTGTAAGCAGAAAGTGAAGCGTGGCCAGGGAGCTAACGTTGGCACCATGGCCCTGCGTCAACACATGCAGCGTCACCATCCGGTGGCATGGGAGATGTGGTGGTCCATCCTGCCGCCGCAGCAACAGCAGGAGCGCCCAGTGATACGCATGCCATTGCAGCCAGTCAAGGCTCCACCACCTCTGCAGAAGAGAGCTGTTTCTCTTTGACATCATCTCCCGGTCCAGATGCTCCTTGTAACGGAGGAGTGGATCTGCTGGGCCAACGCAAGCGGTGATAGCTAAGCCACGCCAGGGAACGGAATCTAAGTAGCCCCCGATTTTCACCAGAGCCCGCCGCAAAGCGGGATGGACTTGCTGCGGCTTTGAGGCTACCAGGCGTTACCCCTGACGGGACTTGCTTGCGAAAGCGCCGAGGTACAGCGGGGTTTACAGAAACGAAAATCTGGAGGCGTAGTCGGGGACAGGCAGAAGGGGTCAGGGCGGGCAGCAGAGGTTCGGGGTCAGAGGCAGGCAGACGGTCAGGGCGGGCGGCAAACAGGCCAATGTCAGGAAACGCAGCGGAACGGACTGGTACACGGTAATCAGGAACGGAACAGCAATACTCTCTAGACACTAGGTAAGAAACACCAACGATGGCAGGAAGTACTGGGGCGGATACCTTAAATAGAACCAGCCCCCCGACAATGACCAATTTTTCGGGACACTGGCCCTTTAAATTTAAGAAGCCGGCGCGCGCGCGCCTTAAGCGGTGGCCACGCGCACAACGACCGGGATAGGCAGGAGCGGCGTTCACCGGAGCGCGGCCGGGTAAGAAAGGCGGCGCCGAGGCCGAGCCAGCAGAGGGGTGGTCGCGGGCCGCCACGCCGAACCCCCCGCGAGCGGGGGAATGGTCGCGGGGGGCAGCGGAGCCCGCGATCCCCGTGACAGTACCCCCCCTTAGGTCTCCCCCTCTGTTTGGGTAACCAAGAGAGGAGGTCAGGAGACAGGTGGGCCTCCTTTTCCCCACAACCGCTCCCTCCGGCCCGAACCCCTTTCCCAGTAAATAAGAAAGAACCGCTTCCCCTCACTGTCTTCTGAGCCACACCTCCTTGACCTCAAAGATGTTATCAGAGTTGGCCAAAGGAGGAATGGCGAGGGACAGGACCACGGAGAACGATTCAGCACCACGGGCTTGAGGAGGGAGACATGGAACGAGTTCGGGATGCGCAGGGTAGGAGGCAGGCGGAATTTGTAGGACACCGGGGTATAGACGTTGCAGAAACCTCAAAGGGCCCCACGTTTTAGGACTTAGCTTGTAGCTAGGCACCCTAAAGCGAATATAATTTGCTGGATAAGCCAAACCTTATCACCAGGCTCAAATAAGGGCGAAGGCCTACGGTATCTGTCAGCCTGGACTTTAGTGTCGAGCAGAAGCCGTAACAGGCCTGTCGAGTGAGCTGCCAGAGAGCCTTGATGCCCTTTTAAACTTGGGCATCCAGGGCCAGGACATGAACACGAGGTAACAAGGGGGAGGGGCGGCCGGGGATGTAATCCAAACACGACAAAAAGGGGGAGGCCCCCGCGGATCCCGAATCTAAAGAGTTATAAGAAAACTCTGCCCAGGAAGAAGATCAGACCCAATTATCCTGCCAGGCAGACACAAAGTGCCGCAGGTAGGTACCCAGTACCTTGGTTAACCCTCTCTCCTGCTCGTTCGTTTTGAGGGTGGTATGCGGATGAGAAATCTAAGCGAACCTGCAATTGACCACACAAAGCCCGCCAAAATTTTGCAATGAACGGACTCCCCCTGTCAGAGACAATGTGTAACGGGAGACCATGCAGACGGAAAACGGACTGAAAAAAATTTTGGGGCAGCTGAGGAGCAGAGGTAACCCAGCAGTGGGACAAAGTGAGCCATTTTGGAAAAAGGGTCAGTCACGCCCAGTTTGAACCGTGTTTTCCAGAAGAGGACGGGAGGTCGGTAATGAAGTCCATGGCTACATGGGTCCAGGTTTTTTCCGGCACAGGGAGAGGCTGAAAAGGCCCGCGGGTTTGGAGACGAGGGACCTTATTCCCTGGCACAGGAGGTGCAGGCTAGTACAAAGTCCCTGACATCCTGAGCAAGAGTAGGCCACCATTACAGCGGGAGATCATTTTTGCAGCGACCTATGGACCCTGGGTGCCCAGCCGCACGAGAACGTGTCCCCACTTCAGGACTCTGGGGCGCAAGGCAGGGCGCACCTACGTCTTCCCGGGGGTAGGCGTTGGAGATCCCACGGGGGGGGCCGTGACGAGTCCCCAGGGGGGACAATGTGCTGGGGAGGAGACTCGAGACCCACCGTATCCGAGGAATGAGAGAGAGCGTCCGCCCTGATGTTTTTTTCGGCCGGTCCGAAAATGTAGACGGAAGCAAAACGGACAAAGAATAGTGACCACCTGGCCTGCCGGGGGTTCAGGTGTTTGAGCCGACTGCAGATACGGGAAAGGTTTTCTTGTGGTCTGTGAAGAAAATCAATAGGGTGGTGAGCCCCCTCCAGCAGGTGACGCCATCTTCAAGAGCCAGCTTTATGGCCAGAAAATTTCTCGATCACCTATGTTATAGTTCTTCTCGGCAGGAGAGAAAGTTTTGGAAAAATTTACCCACAAGTACGAAGTTCTCCAGGGGAGGATCTCTGCAGAAGGACAGTGCCGGCGCCGACTGAAGAGGCATCTACTTCCAGAATAAACGACGGTTAGGGTCTGGGCGAGACAGGATCGGAGCTGATGCAAATGCAGCTTTGAGCCGGTGAAGGCGTCTAGAGCTTCTGGGGGCCGGTTTTGGGGAATTGGCGTTCTTCCGGTTCAACCCAAACCAAGGGAGCCACAAGTGTAGAGAAGTGGGGAAATAAATTGTCTGTAATAATTAGCAAACCCCAAAAAAACGTTGAATGGCCTGGGAGGCCCACCGGTTGTGGCCATTGCAACACCGCGGAGAGCTTGGAAGGATCCATCTGGAGACCCCTACAGAGACAATGTCCCCTAGGAAGGTAAGCTGGTACGTTCAAACAGACACTTCTCAGGTTTGGCAAAGAGCTGATGAGTGCGGGTCGCCGAGGACCTGGCGGACGTTGTGGCGATGAGTCTCGAGATCTGGGGAGAAGATGAGGATATCACCCCAAGTAACGATTACACGGGACGTAGAGTGGGTTTCCTAAAAAAGATTTCATTGACAAAGTTCTGAAATACGCCGGGGCTTTGCAGAGACCGAAAGGCAACCAAATACTCGAAATGGCCGCCGGGTATTAAATTCCGTTTTTCCATTTGTCGCCTTCCCCCCAAAGCGGATTTTAATTTTAGCCCCACGAATCCAATTTAGAAATATTTTCGCCCTACGCAGGGGTCAAAGGTTCGGAGATCAAGGGCAACGGGTTAGCGGTTTTTTTATGTAATTTTTTCAGGCCCCGATAATCGTGCAGGGCCGAGGACCCGTCTTTTTTCTCCACGAAGAGAAGCGCTCCAAACCGGAGACAGGACTTACGATGACCCCTTTGCGAGTTCTCCTTGATGTACATCAACATCGCCTAGTCTCCGGACGGAAGAGGTAACCCGGGCCCAGGAGGAGTACGCCCAAATTTCGGTCAATGGGACAATCATAAGCCAGTGTGGTTTAAGAGTTTCACCTGACTCTCCGAAAAGACACGCAAAGTCCAGTAGCGAAGTAGCCTGGGGGAGGCTTTGGCAGGCTTCCGGGAGGCGACCCTTTAGGAGCGGGTTTGCGGCTTTGGGCAGGGAACGAGAGAGACACACGGAACCCCAACGCATGACTTCACCTGTGCTCCAAAACCAAAGTCGGGGTTTGGTCCTGTAGCTAAGGGAAAGGCCCAAAAGGATCTCTGAGGAGGATCGAGGTAGGACTAAAAGTCGCAACGTCTCCTTGTGTAGAGCCCCCCAATTTGCAAGAAGAGGGGGGCCGTACGGAAGCGGATAGCGTCCTTAAGGCATTCGCCACTAACCGAGGAGACGAACATAGGTTTCAGCAATGGATCACAGGGAAAACGAAACCTGGTCACAAGTTAGTTGGCTTATGAAGTTTCCCGCTGATCCTGAATCAATAAAGGCGGTGGCCTGGAAGGTGCTGTCCGGGAAACACCAATATATAAAGGCATGGTCCCGACGGGGAGAGGCCGTTCTGACACCTAGGGTTGCCTCTCCTACGAGCCTAGGTGCGGAATTTTCCCGGCGCTCCGGACAGTCCCCAATGAAATGCCAGAGCCGCCACTATAGAAGCACAGCTGCTTCAGACGACACCTGAGAACGTTCCTCCTGAACAGGTGGGCTCTCTTGACCTGCATAGGTTCCACTTTCCGAACCCTTGAATGAGGAAGGAGGTGACCGCGTGGAACTGGGAGCCAAGCGGGGGAAACGACGTGGACGGACGGTTTCCCGTTGTAGGCGGAGCTCTTGTTGCCTTTCGGCGAAGCGAATATCCACTCAGGTGGCCAAATGGATTAGATCATCCAGGCAGCTGGTAGATCCCGAGCGGCGAGCTCATCCTTGATTCGCCCCGAGAGGCCTTGCCAAAATGTCGCCCACCAACGCTTCGTTGTTCCAGTTCCAGCTCCGAAGCGAGAGTGGGAAACTGCACTGAAAAAATACGACCGCTGTGGTGTCGCACTGACGAAGCCGGAGCAGCGCTGCGGCAGCCTGGGTCCTCAAAGACGGTGCGGAACCCCCGGAGGAAGGTTTGGCGGTCCGCTGTCCGAGGATCCCCTCGATCCCATAGTGGCGTAGCCCAAGCCAAGGCTTCTCCCGACCAGAGGCTGATAATGAAGGCCACCTTGCTCGCTCTGTAGGGAATTGGTGCCCCATTAAATTTTGAGGTGGATGGAGCACTGGCTGATTTAACCCACGGCATTTTCTTGGGATCTCCATCGTAGCGTGAGGGGGGTGGGAGATGCAGAGAGGGTCCCGAAGCCGGAGCAGGTAGAGCAATGGATGCCGGAGCAACGGATGCAGGTGCAGAGGCGGCAGCCGGTGGAGTCAGACGAGTCGCTAGGTTCGCATCATGGCCGCAAGCTGTCATGCGTTGACTCTGCTGGGCGACAGCTGTAGAATGTCCCGGAGATCAGGCAGAGGTACCCTGGTGGGAAACCATGGCCAGTCGTACTGTAATGGAGGAGTGGATCCGCTGGCCAACGCAAGCGGTGTAGCTAAGCCACGCCAGGGAACGAATCTAAGTAGCCCCCGGTTTTCACCAGAGCCCGCCGCAAAGCGGGATGGACTTGCTGCGGCGTGAGGCTACCAGGTCGTTACCCCTGACGTGACTTGCTTGCGACGGCAAGCCGGGTTTCAGCGTGGTAACGAAAACGTAATCCGGAGGCGAGTCGGGGACAGGCAGAAGGTTTAGGCAGGCAGCAGAGGTTCGTGGTCAAAGGCAGGGAGACGGCAGGGCAGGCGGCAAAACAGGCAAGGTCAGGAAAACGTAGCGGAACGGACTGGTACACGGGTAATCAGGACGGAACAGCAATACTCTCTAGACACTAGGTAAGCACACCAAAAGACTGGCAGGAAGTACTGGGGCGGATATCTTAAATAGAACCAGCGCCCGACAATGACTAATTATCGGGACACTGGCCCTTTAAATTTAGAGAACCCGGCGCGCGTGCGCCTTAAGCGGCGGCCACGCGCACAACAGCCGGGACAGGCAGGAGCGGCTTCACCGGAGCGCGGCCGGGTAAGAGGGGGGCGGTGCCGAGGCCGAGCCAGCAGAGGGGTGGTCGCGGGCCGCCGCGCCGGACCCCCCGCGAGCGGGGGAATGGTCGCGGGGGGCAGCGGAGCCCGTGACCCCCGTTACACTCCTGCTCCTCGCTATTCATGGCAAACCCGCATTTATTTAGCGAGGCGATTGCAAGAGACAACAGTATGCGTCTCCAACCATCCTAAGGTGCAGCAGCTGACCGTGCTCCTGTCAAGGTTTTGGTACTGCAGGGCCCCCTCCCTTTCCAAATGGGGAAATCTGCACTGTTCAGAGAACTAATGCTTGTGCCGAGCTGAGATGGAGAGTTCCAAGCCGTAATTTCTTTTCCAAAACGGCAGTAAACCAGTACTTTATAAATATGTAGAACAAAGGGGGCCAGTCCTTGAGCTTATCGGTTTGTTCCAAGGTGCACGCAGCGCGGACGTCTGGGGCGTAACTACCCGGGCAGGGGCCAGTACATGTCCTTTTCCTGCCCACTGGGTGAATGTGCTTCCAGCCCAGGCACACCAACAACTTGGACAGGAGACGCCGCTTTCTCCTCCACGTTGTCAAACTGCTGCTCCTGCGCCAATGTCCGCCTCCACCTCCTCCACCACCACCACCATCTCAGCCTCCACAAGAACTGCTCCATCATACCACATGTGTAGGCACAGCGGTGTCACGCAGTTCTACCCCCGGGGTTGCCCCGGCGAACCGAAGTAACAGGGAGGAATGCTCCACTCATGCAGCAAAAAATCGATGTTGGTTACTCCGCGCCAACTGCAAATCGGGAACCATGGTGAGGGCAATGGGGGGAACATGGGTCCGCGCTGCACCGAGGAGGGATGGTCCCCTGCCCCCGTAGGCGCCGTGTTCAATCTGTTGTGAAAAGGGCCTGAAGTCTTCCCCGATCTTCAGAAAATTCTGAAAAAATGGCCGGAAACGTGCATGCACTTTATCCATTTGTAAAAACCAGGAACCCCCCTCGATTAGCGGGGAACGGCCTCCCCCCCAAAACCTCTGAATTTATGTTTCCACGCGTTTTAATTCCCGCCCGCACATGTTGGACACTGTATGAAAAAAAAGGCCCTTAACGATTTTTTATGATCGGAGGACAGAAGTACTCCCCTGTGAGCTTTGAGTCAGCCAGTGGGAGCTCTACGGACACTGCCGTTTTTGAGGCCATTCGAGGAGGCCACGTTATTGTTTAGTCTCCAGGACCGGGGTAAAACGTCATTCCACCTTCATTTTGGAACAGATGCTGAAAAAAACTGTTGGGCAGGGGATGGAGAGTGGGGACTACAAACTCGCGGCCACATGAGTCCCCGGGGGGGAAGAAAAGGGGGAATTGGGGCGAAGCATTTTTTGGTGAAATGAGTGGATTTTCAACCCAGGTGACAAAAAGGAAGGAGCACTGGAGGAGGTGGTGGAGATGAGAAGACGAGGCAGATGACCCCCAAGACCGTGGCAGTATACTTGAAAGGAGGCAAGGACCCCTCGGAGTAAATTGGCAGAAGGGCCCGCAATGCTTATTTTGCCGGGGCTAGTGACAAGAAAAATAGTCAGCACCCCCGGCCCAGAGGGATGATTCTGGCTCTCCCCCCTATTGGCCCCCTCGTTTACCGGTCCAAAAGGGGTCCCTTTTTTCCCAGCTTTTGGGAGAGGGGGGGAAAAACTCAAATACAAAGGGAAAAACCCCCAAAAATCAGTTGGCTCTGCCTATGTGGGGGAAAAAACGTCCCTCCTTGACAGGTCTAAAGGGGGAAAGGTTCCTCTGGCCCCACTTTATACTGCCGGGGCTGCTGGGGGAAGGGGGGGGGTAGGGCATTTCCAGCTCCACCCGGGCAGAACCAAAGTCTGGGGGTAAACTGTGACCCAGTTTTCCCTTACCCCCCCTATTGAGGAGGGCAGTCGCCCCCAGCGCAGGACCGGGAGCAGCCCCCTGAACCAACGGTGGTGGCCTACTTGGACAGCCCTGCCCCCCCCGTTAAAGTCCGCGGGACTACGGGGCCCCCCCCAAAAAACTGGATGTGGGGGCCCGCAATTTGGGCCCAAAGTTTGCAGGGGAGAACCCGTCCCCCCCCGGGCCCAAGTAGTGTGGCTCAGAGGGGGTTTTTTCAGTGCGGGGGGGGCCATCTTTTGGGCCCATGGAAAACCCCGTTGCCCCACGGGAAAAGTGGAACGCCCTGCCTTTGTAAAATTGAATAGATGTGGATGGGCCCAGGTTTTCCCACCCCAATCCCCTTAGGCGTCAAAAAAAAATCAGCCAGGGAACGCCTCACCCAAACTTTTGGGGAAATGATTTGGGGTTCAAAATACCTCCCTAAACCCAATTTCTGATGCCGCCACCCGCCTGTTGGCCCAACACCCTGCGACGGGTTTCCCCAATCCGCCAAAAAACCAAACTTTCCCAAAGGGCCCTGGTTTTGGGCCAACCCCCCTCCAAAAGTTTTTTGTCATTGTGCCACTGCCCCTGATCTTTGCTGCTCTTGTGGCTGTTTCCCCCGGGGACCTACAAAACGTGCCCATTGTCCCACTCTGTGGCCCAAACTCCTTTTTTTGGGGCCCATCCAAAATGTATTTTTCCACTGTCGCTCATGTGCTCCGGGGCTGCTGCCGTGACCTACACACTGTGTAAATTGGTCCCACTCTGTGGCCTCCCCCTTTTTTTTTTGGCCCCTCCAAATGTGATTGTGCCATGTCTGACCTCATGCTCCCGCTGGGGGGGCCCCTCCCGTGACCTCCACACTGGGGCCCATTGTGCCACGTCTGACCTCAGGGCTGCGGGCCTGTGGCGCTGCGGGAACCTACACACTGTCTCATTGTCCCACTCTGTGGCCTACTCCTGTTTTTGCCACCTCCAGAATGTCATTGTGCCACTGCCTGACCTCATGCTGCTGCTGCCGTGACTTACACACTGTGTCATTGTGCCACTGTCTGACCTCATGCTGGTCCCTGTGGCTGCTGCCGTGATTACACACTGTGTCATTGTCCCACTCTGTGGCTACTCCTGTTTTTGCCACCTCCAGAATGTGATTGTGCCACATCCTGACCTCATGCTGTTGCTGTGGCTGCTGCTGTGACCTACACACTGTGTCATTGTCCCATCTGTGGCCTACTCTCTGTTTTTGCCACCTCCAGAATGTCATTGTGCCACTGCTGACATCATGCTGCTGCTCGCCGTGACCTACACACTGTGTCATTTTGCCACTGTCTGACCTCATGCTGCTGTGGCTGCTGCTGTGACCTATACACTGTCTCATTGTCCCACTCTGTGGCCTACTCCTGTTTTTGCCACCTCCAGAATGTGATTGTGCCACTGTCTGACCTCATGCTGCTGCGTGGCTGCTGCCGTGACCTACACACTGTGTCATTGTGCCACTGTCTGACCTCATGCTGCTGCTGTGGCTGCTGCTGTGACCTACACACTGTCTCATTGTCCCACTCTGTGGCCTATTCATGTTTTTGCCACCTCCAAATGTCATTGTGCCACTGTCTGACCTCATGCTGCTGTGACTAGCTCCGTCACCTCCACACTCTGTCACTAATGTTGCCACCTGAGCTCTCAGCTTGTTTTTTTTCCAGCTTTCTCTGGCATGACTTTATCAGGCAACATTCCCGCTTCAGTTTTTTGGTCAGTTTTGCCCTCTTAAGTGCCCAGGGAATTTTATAGTGAAGCGATTCTAAGAGCGGCGGCAGTCATCTGCGTGTCATACTAAAACACAACATTGTATGAAGACCAAACCAAGCTCCCTCTGCATATTTAAGCATGGCACAACGTTCTACAGCACCCTGCAGGCTCTGTGCAGCCTGGAAATAGCTGTTTTTTAACGTGATTCGTGCCGAAGTAATTCGGAACGAAGTTATTTTTTGCGGAAAATTTCGACGGAAGTGAACGCACCGAATTTCGTGAATTCCTCCCATCTCTAGCCCTGATGCATGAACTGTTGTATGTCAAAACTTGGCGCATTGTATGTTAGGTGTGACAGTTTTGAATGTGCCACTGATGCAGGGGTGGGTCACGCCACAATTGTCTGATACACCAGAAATGCACCAAAGTTTGGCGCAAAACTGTTGTACAAATCATACCCATTTTCAAAGTGGGCAGTGGCTTGAGACCTACTTTGGCGTAGAGCAGGACACATTTATAAAGTGCTGTGAGACACTTTCATACATACTGTCAGATCATACACTAAAAACGGAGGGAGAACTGGCGAGTCGGTGCCAGGCTCAAACATGTTGCCCTTTGTGTTTTTTTTTTATGTTTTTGATAAATGTATGTAGTTTTTTATTAACTGACATTTTTAGCTGTGTCTCATATTTGAGTTCATAGTAAAAATACATGCATGCAATTTTCCTACATGCATTTTATTATTGTATGCACCAACAGTAAAACATGCATAAAAAGTTAAATAAGAATCTGCAAAGTTTAGCAAAATTTAAAACAATTTGAGATTTAAATGCAGCAAAAAATTAAACTAAACACCAGATGAGGCGTGTTGACCTAGGCTCTGTTTACACTATATTTTAAAATATAGATAAAATATGAATGTGTAATGTGGAAAGAAAACAAAGAATGCTCAACCCTTCAACAGCAGTGTGACAAAGCAAATTTAATATGTTTTTAAGTATTAGCCCAATTTTTGGAAGTGTTTTACTAGCTGTGATTTTGAACACAGGCCCCAGCCGTCACAAACTTTCTCCTACTACCTTCTGTAAAAAACTAGAAAAAAGAGGTGAGTCATAAAATGTAACTTTTAATAGTATCATCATTAGAGATGGCAGTCGATCGAAGAAGTGGGAATTTCGTTTAGAATTTTCAGAAAACTTCCGGTTCGGAACAAGTCGAACTTTGGGGTACTTCCGGTGAACGAAGTTGTGCTTTTGATTGATAAAATGGCCTTGCGAGCACATGCGCTACATGGGCAAAGCACTCTGAGGAAGAAGGCATAGCCTGCATGACATGTGCAGAGGTGAAGGCCTATCAGAGACCGGCGGTATTCTGTGACGTCACCGCACTATATAAGACCGGGCGCGACCGCCGGGACCTCACACTCCTCTCACATCTGTGCTCATCAGGGAAGGGGCTGCCGCGGTCTGATAGCTCTTACTGAAGAATTGGATTTTTTATATACTGAGCTATTTCTGTGGGGTGTCTCAGCTTGTTTCAGAGACTGTTCTCTAATGGTTCTTATTCTAATTTATTGGTATTGATCTGAATCCATTGTGCGTCCACTGCAGCTGCATATACATTTCAATATCCAAGTGGAATCTAAGCCAGTTCCTGTTTATATTCATTAAAGAAACACGTTTTTACTATAACATATACCAACTTCAATTTGGCGTGCTCAATTCTATTGCTCAATTTACATCCAGGGGTTAATTAAGCTTGTTTTGCTGTGTGCTGACCCCAAGAAACCGTCTTTTTCATCCCAAATATATAATTTTTCCTGTACCTAATTCACAAGCAAAGTTAATTACAACTGATACTCTGTTGTATGGCGTAGAAAACACGTCAATTGTAACACGCTACAAAGCTACTATTTTGTGGGCTCAATTCTTTGGCCGCAATTACATCCAGGGGTTAATTAAGCGTTGTTTTTGCTGGGTGTGGCTGACAAAAATAAACCTCTTTTTTTCAACGCCAACAATATATATCTTTTTCATGTAGCCTAATTCACAAATGCAAAGGTTTATTACAACTGTATCTCTTGTTGTGTGGCGTAGAAAACACACTAAACCTACGCCACGCAAATTTGAACACGCCTTACAAAGCTACTAGTCTTAGCGGCTCATTCTTTGGCGCAATTTACATCCAGGGGTTAATTAAGCTTTGTTTTGGTGGTGGCTGACAAAAAATTAACCGTCTTTTCCAACGCCAAAAATATATACATATTTCCTGTAGCCCTAATTCATGTCCGAAGGTATAATAAAGCCTGTTTGTGCTTTTACATTAGTAAAACACACATTGTTTTTAACGACAAATACAAGTGAATCTTTTCTGGCCAATTGTGGAGTGCAATTTTATATCCAAGTGTAACCCAGCTTGTTACTGGTTCATTTTGGAGTCATAAACAGGGTGTATATCATAGTACGATAATCATCAGCAAACAAGTGTCCTGTACATTTTAGAAAAAACCTTATGACAGACAGAGAGGTGGCAGCTCTGCACTGCGAGTGGCAGTGTCACAAACAATTTCCTGGAACAGGCCCAGGTCGCAGCACAGCAAAGGGACGTCCGCAGCAGGTTCACTCGGCTGAGACCACAACTGCCGCTGACACCTAGCGGAGCCGTTGTGTTGTTCCAGCAACCCAGGGTTTCTTGATTGGTTTGACTAGGTCATCCTCCTTCCTCCCCAGATGACATCACAACCCCAGCCAGAGATCGTGGGAACCTCAGCACACAAACATTATTGGCAATGGCCCGGAACGGTCAAGCGGCCCTCAACCTGTCCTCAGCCCGCCTCTGACCATCCGTTCCCTCAGCCAGAGATCTACTATTTGGTCTGGGCTCAGCGCCACAATATGGTCGAAGATGAACAATTTGAGGAGGGCATCAGCAGCTACTTGCAGCGAACAAATGTGGCCAATATCCGCCTGCTTCATGCAGTAGGCCGGCAAAGTATAGATAGTGAGAGTGCAAGAGGTCCTGTTGTGAGAGGTCAGCCTCGCATACAAAGACCGGAGATGAGGCCAGCAAGTGACAATGAAACACACATAATATGATGAAGTAGCCGACCGCACATGTGAGCCGGTGAGGCAAGTGCATCATCGATCGTCAGAGAAGAGGGCATCAGCTGCGCTCAGCAGCAGCGCAGCCAGCAAAGAGTATCGTGTGTGCCGTGAGTCAGCATGATAGCAGAACTGTTAGGTCAGAGCCAAGCGTCCACGGGGTAAAAAAACCCGCTTCGCAGTCCAAGAAGATAGCAGCACACTAGGGCTCAGCGAGCGCAGCGGCGGCGTAGTCACTCAAGCGTAGCCTTGGCGGTAAAATCCGAAACTCGGCGGTGTGGGCAGTTCTTTGCTAAGTACACCGGAGGAGCCGAATATGTACTGTAGATTCGTGGTCAGAAAGTGAAGCGTGCCAGGGAGCTACCGTTGGCAACCAACGGCCTGCTCAACACATGCCAGGCGTCACCATCCGGTGGCATGGGAGAAACGAGGTCTCAGATGAGGTGTCCATCCTGCCGGCCGCAGCAACAAGCAGCTGCCAGCAGCGCCCAGTGACATGCATGCCATTGCAGCCATCAAGGCACACCATCCTCTGCAGAAGGAGCTGGTTTCTCTTTGACATCATCCCCGTATCATCCAGATGCTCCTGCTCCTCGCTACTCTGCGCCAGCAGTACGATCTCAGCGGGCGATTGCAAAGAGACAACAGTATGCGTCCCAACATCTTAAGTTGCAGCAGCTATCGTGCTCCGTGTCCAAGTTTGTTGGTACGTGCATCCCTCTCTTTCCATATGGTGGTACTCTGCACCATTCAGAGAACTAATGGCTTGTGCCGAGCCCGAGAATTCCAAGCCGTAATTTCTTTTTCAAAAGGCAGTACCAGCACTTCATAATATATATGGTAGAACAGAAGGTGTGTCAGTCCTTGAGCTTATCGGTTAGTTCCAAGGTTCACGGCAAGCTGTCGGACATGTCTGGAGCTGTAACTACGGTCAGGGTCCAGTACATATCCATTAC
Organism: Phyllomedusa bahiana; assembly: GCA_025379985.1. Classification (NCBI taxonomy): domain Eukaryota; kingdom Metazoa; phylum Chordata; class Amphibia; order Anura; family Hylidae; genus Phyllomedusa; species Phyllomedusa bahiana. The sequence goes on along the minus strand of JAODAL010046147.1, from coordinate 11,835 downwards.
GGCCCACTGGTGAATGTGCTTCAGCCCAGGCACACCAACAACTTTGGACCAGGAGACGCCGCTTTTCTCCTCCTCCACGATGTCCAAACAGCTTGCACCTGCGCCAATTCCGCCTCCTCCTCCTGCCACCACCACCACCATCATCGCTCTCACACAAGTACTGCTACATCATACCACTTGTGTAGGCACAGCGTGTCACGCAGTTCACACCTGGCTTGCTCGGCGAACGAAGTCACACAGGTATGAACTGCTCCCGTCAAGCCAGCAAGAATCCGATGTGTGGCTTTCTCCGCGCCACTGCCAAATCGGAACCATGGGTGAGGACACTGGGAGGAACATTTGTTCCCGTCCCGGCATGCACGAGGAGGGCTGTCCATGCACCCTGCATGGGGCATGTGTTCAATCGGTTGTGAAAAGGTCCTGAATTCTTCCACCGATCTTCAGAACATTCTGAAAATGGCCAGGAAACTGTTGCATGCACTTTATGCCATTTCGTATACAAAAGCCATGAACACCCTCCTCGAGTTGCAGCGGCTGAACGGCTCCCCAACACACATCTGAATGCGATGTTTTTCCACGCGTTGGGAATTCCAGCCCTGCACATGTGTTGGACCGATTTGTAGTGAACAAGAAAGGCCATTTAACGATTTTTTTGATGATCCAAGCAACAGAGTACTCCCCTGTGTATTCTTTGATGTCAGCCAGTGTCAGCTCATGCGTGACACCTGCACGTTTGTGTTAGGCCATTCAGGAGGGCAACGTATCGTCAGTCGCCAGGGACCTACGGAGTTGAATAACATCATTCCACTGCTTCATGTCCTGGACAGATGCTGAAAAAATCTGTCTGGGCAGGGACTGGAGACGTGGCGACTACATCTCGTGGCCACAATGAGTCCGTGGGACTGATTGGAGGAAGAGGAGGAGGACATTGAGCAAAGCATTGTCTGTTGAAATTAGTGGATTTCTACCCAGTGACAAGAGAGGAGGACAGGAGCAGCTGAGAGGTGGAATGAGATGAATGAAGACGAGGCGAGATACCCCCAAGCACACGGTGGCAGTATACAGTGGAAATGGAGCAGGGAGCCCCTCACGGTCACTTGTTCAGATGGCCCGCAGCTATGCTTTATTTGCCTGGCTAGTGACAGCCGAATAGTCAGCATCCGCAGAGGATGACATCTCTTCTCCACCCTATTGACCCTCCTACCGGTCCAAATGGAGCCTTTTTCCCAGCTATTGAGAGGGAGAGACCGGGAACTCAAATACTATAGGTAAATCCTCCTTAAGTCAGATGGCGCTGCCTATGTGCGTCATCGTCCCTCCTTAGACGAGGTCTGACCGGGGGGTTCCTCAGCGCTCACGGTATACTGCCGCGTGCTGCTGGGGGAAGGTGGCGTGTAGACTATCCCAGCTCCATCAGTAGTAAAACTAAGTCTGGATCACTGTGCCAGTATCCCTTTTCACCCGCCTAGATAGAGGGCAGGTCCGCCAGCCGCAGCAGACCTGGAGCAGTCCCTGAACCAACAGGTGTGCCTACTTGTACAGCACAACTGCACCACCTTCAGTTAGAAGATCCGCTGAACGGACTGGGCATCCAAACTGGATTGTGGCCACAACTTCGCCAGTTTCAGTGGAGAAGCAGTCCTGCCTCGGCAGTATGTGGCATCAGGAAGCGGAGTTATCATTGCGGCGGGGCCATCTTACCCCAAGGAGAACCCACCTTGTCCACGGAAATGTTAAACGACTGTACCTTTGTCAAATGAATCAGGCGTGGATCGGCCATGGATTACCACACACCAATGCCTAGGCGTCAGTCATGTTCAAACTACCAGCATCAGCCACTATTCTGAAGCCCGGCCAACCCGCCTGATCCACATCTGATGACAGTTTCTTCTCCATCTGCTACACCATCTTACCAGTGACAGGTATTGCCACCCAACTCAACACTCTGTCATTGTGCCACTCAATGACCTCATGCTGCTGCTTCTGTTTGCTGTGCGTGACATCCACACTGTGGATATTGTGCCACTGTCTGACCTCATCAGCTGCTTGGCAGCTGCCATGTCCTGCCACACTGTGTCATTGTCCACTGCCTGACCCCTGCTGCTGCCGCCGGACCTCCGCTCTCATTCATTGTGGCCACTCTGTGCTTCCTCCTGTATTTAGCCACCCCGTCCAGATTGTCAATTTGATTGCCACAGCCTGATCTCATGCTAGCCTGCTGTCCGTGACCTCCACACTTTGTGTGATAGTGCCACTATGTTTGCCTAATACAGTTTGGGCCGCCTCCAGAATGTCATTGTGTGCCACTGCCTGATCTCATTGCTGCTGCTCGTCGTGAACCTCCACTGGTCTCATTGTTGCCACTCTGTGCCTAATACTGTTTTGCCGCCTCCAGATATGTCATTTGTCCATGCCGATCTCATACTGCTGCTTGCCGTGACTTCACCACACTTGGATTGTGCCACTCTGGTGCCTAATAACTCTTTTGCGCCTCCAGAAGTCATTGTCCACTGCCTGATCTCATGCTGCTTAGCGTCGTGACCTCCACACTGTATCATTTTGTGCCACTCTTGTGCCGTAATACTGTTTTGCCCGCCTCAGAATGTCATTTGTGCCACTGCCTGATTTCATGCTGCTGCTTTTGTGATCCTCCACACTGTATCATTGTGCCAACTCTGTGGCCTAATACTGTTTTGCCGGCCTACAGAATGTCATTGTGCTCACTGCCTGATCTCCATGCTGCTGCTGTGGTGACATCCAAACTGTGTGATTGTGTCATTACTGTGGCTTCACCTGTGTTTGCCACCCTCCAGAATGTCATTGTGCCACTGCTGACCTCATACTGCTGCAGCCGTGTCCTCCCTATCATCATTGTGCCACTATGTGCCACTCGTGGCTTCCCCTCGCCGTGTTTTGCCACCTTCCAGAATGTCATTGTGCCACTGCCTGACCACTCATTCTGCTGTGGCTGCCGCTTCACCTCCACACTCTGTCACTAATGTTGTCCACCCTGAGCTCTCAGCTTGTTTTTTCCCAGCTTTCGCTGCATGACTTTATCCAGGCTTATCATGTCCCGCTTGAGTTTTTCTGGACAGTTTTGCCCTCTAAGTCCCCTGGGAATTTTATAGTGAAGCGATTCTAAGAGCGGGCGGCAGTCATCTGCGTGTCATACTAAAACACAACTTGTATGAAGACCAAACCCAAGCACCCTCTGCATATTTAAGCATGCATACAATGTTCTACAGCACCCTGCAGGCTCTGTGCAGCTGGAAATAGCTGCTTTATAATGTCGATTTCGTGCCGAAGTAATTCGGAACGAAAAAAATTTTGTCGGAAAATTTGTCGAAGTGACCGAATCGAATTTTTGAGAAATTCGCCCATCTCTAATCATCATCTCTCCAGAAAATACTGCAATACTAGACAGTCCCTAGCCTATGCTATGCAAGAAAATCGCTCTGATAAGGGCGCTCTTTCTGCCAGAACCAGCCCTAACACTACAATAAACTGATGCAAATATGCTATTATCGCCTCTATTGCAGTCTCAACATGTTTTATATTGAGACGTTTCATATTGATTCCAGCAATTATCTATACCTTGAATGATAAGAGGGGTATGCTCATTTACTGGTAAGCCAATTTTGATTTTTATTGATCGAGCGGCAGAGATTATCATTGATGCCATATCACCCCTTTCTCCGTTGGCATTTTACCCTAGCATTTTGAGCTACATTGTTGGCTGTTATTGTCTATAATCTATCTTATATGTACAGGCATGTATTTGATGTATACCTTTAGTCTTGATTTCATGCTACACCTCGGCTGCCACCGGAAGCAAGTCATGCCAGGGGTAGCGACCTGGTAGATTCCCACCAGCATCAAGTCCCATCCGCTTTGCGGCAGGCTCTGGTGATAAAACGGGACCCTACATTAGACCCCGCTCCCTTGGTGTGCTATTGCATCCGCTTGCGGTGTCCCATGAAACCACTACCGCTATTCCGTGAACAACATGAAGCACGTGAAAAGATGATTTATTCAATCCCTTATTCCATGTGACTAACAAATAAGCATGTCCGCATGAAAGGCCAGAGCAAACGGCAGGTGTCAACGCATGAAGCTACGCCACTGGCCTACATAAAATTACACAGGGGTGTACTCCCTGTCCCGCCTTGGATCAACAATAAACCATAATACCTTTTCTCTCTGTTCATCCAGATCGTATCCAACATATGAGACTGGAATTCACCGTTTGGAAATGTCATAATCACCCTAAGTTGGAGGCCGTGTGCCCCTGCAAGCTTAAGGAGGGTGTGCTTGGTGGTGTAAGAACGGCTGAAATGCATGCAAAGTTTCCTGCCCTTGTTTAGAATGTCTTGCACGATGGTGTAAGACTTGAATAACCTGATTGACAAGTTCCACTTGTATGTGACTTTGTTCGCCCGGGGGAATCAACTTGGATCATCAAAATTCGTTAGTGGCCTTTCTCTGTTCAATAATTTTCCCCTGTTAATATATTTATTCCTGTTCATCAATTTCCCCCATTTCACTAATTTCCCCCCGTTAATATATTATTCCCTGTTTCATTCAATTTCCCCCTGTTTAATAATTTGCCCCCTGTTAATGTATTTTATTCCTGTTTCCTCAATTCTTTCTCCCTGTTTCAATAATTTTCCGCTGTTAATATATTTAGTTCCTGTTCATCATTCCCTGTTGATCAGGTACTGTCTGCCTGTGTACCCGACCTCTGCAATGTTACCTGACCTTGAATCTGCTCTGACCTGTTGGCTTTACCTTTGACTACGAGTTTTGTCTTATGATTCGGAACCTCGCTGCGCCTCGGCTGCCACTGCAAGCTAGTCGCGCCAGGAGCAGCGACCTGGTAGGATTCCCGCCGCAGACAGTTCAACCTGTCTTGCGGCGGGCTCTGATGAAAACCGGGAACTACTTAAACCCTGCTCCCTGGCGTGGCCGCTACCACCGCTTGCGGTGGTCCAGAGGAGCCACTACCCGTGTCGTTACAACGGCAGAAGTGAATGTCAACTTTTCTGGCCAGTTCTTTGAATTGTGCAGAGTCCACCACTTGAAAAGGGAGGGACTACAGGACCACCAACTTGGACAGCAGCAACGAATCAGCTTCGTGCACTTAGGGAGCTAGCCGTAAAACATACTGCTGTCTCTTGTCAATCGTCTCGGTGAACCAAAACGACTGCTGGCACCAAGAGATGCCGAGGGGAAAGGAGTATCTTGACCGGTAGATGAAACAATAAGACAGGGAATTGTCTACGGCAGAGGTGTGAAACATTGGACTGTCTGAAATGGGAGGCGTGCACGGTGCTGCAGCTGTTTGGACAGGGATGGACCACCACGATCTAACGCGTATGGTGACACTGTATGATGTATAATCGCAGGGCCGTGTGCCAATGTTCAGGATCCCTGATCACAGCTTTGCTTCTGCCACAGATTCTACATATAGTTATGTTTCAAACCCCTCTCTGAGTCTCGACAAAAAACTGGCACACCGCCGAGTAGGTGATTTTACCACCAATGCTCCACACTGACTAATTGTTACCGCTACTGCCCTGGTGACTCCTGTGCCGCTACTTTCTGGGACCTGCAAAGTGGGTAGTCTAAAATGTGGCCGTTTGACTCCCAATCTCGCACTGCTGCCACCCTGCTGACTCCCGGCCACACTACCGACTTACGGGCTGCGCCACTGCCTGACACGCAAGCTGCTGCTCTCTTCTCCCAATGATAATGATGAACCCCTGTAAACTGTTGGTCTGGATCAGCGCATAACATCACATGGCTATTCAAAACCACCAGTTTGCTGATGACACCCAACTTTACATCTCCGGCCCAGACATTAACTCTCTACTGTCCAAGCTCCCAGATTGTCTGTCATCCAAAGCCGCCTCCTTCTCCTCCCATTTCCTTAAACTTAATGTAGAGGATACAGAATGCTTCCAGGGCTGGGACAATGGGTAGTCGAGGGTAGGCGAACGCGTAGGGTGCCACTTCAGCCCAGGGAGAAAAGGGGGCACAAGGAGGCATGGAGTGGGCTGAATTTTCCATTTGGGGGGCACTTTATGCCTTGTTTAACTAGGGCACCAGAATACCTTGTCCCAGCCTTGCTTGCTTCACCCGGCTCCCAAGTGCGATCGGCTACATTGATTAGTGTTTTCCTGTCACCGCCATCCACCTCAACGGTGTCGCTGTGCAAAGCCTGACCACTCAAAACATAACCCCCCATTGCAACTCTCCTCATCCCTATTTGCCCGCTTCTGCAAGAAGCAGCAGATGTCTTCCCCACCTCTTTGCTGCCCACTGTCCTCAAATAGTTGGTCCTCACAGTTATAGTGGCGCAGAGGCCACAGCACATAGTAGTTCTCTGGCTGTGGGAAGCGAACAGGACAGAGGTGGGTTAAGGACGGGTGAGAGCCCCTCACCTGCTCCTGGGCCATGCCAACTAGGGGTTGTGTGTGATAAACCCACCGACTCTTGGCTGGGGTTGTCAGATGTCATCTGGGAGAAAGTGTATGACCTTGTGTGTGGTCAACACATGGCAGGTAGATGACACCGGATGCTGTGGCCTCGCAGGGTGACTCCTGCCGTGACGTCCTCTTACTGTGCTGCGATCTGTGGTGGCTCCGGTAACCTACTTCCGTGTTCTTTGACGCTATCGTAGGATCTTAGCCCTCGCTTGTTTTTTTTCCATCTGGCGCTGCCATGACTTTATCAGGCTGCATTACCGCTTCAGTTTTTTGGTCAATTTTGCCCCCGTGAGTGCCCAGGGAATTTTATAGTGAAGCGATTCTAAGAGCGGCGGCAGTCATTTGCGTGTCATACTAAAACACAGCATTGTATGAAGACCAAACCAAGCTCCCTCTGCATGGCACAATGTTCTACAGCACCCTACAGGCTCTGTGCAGCCTGGAAATAGCTGTTTTTTTAACATGATTCATCCCAAAGTAATTCGGAACTAAACGGATTTTGGCGGAAAATTCGGCGAAGTCATCAAGCCGAATTTTTGAGAAATTCGCCCATCTCTATATACAATATTTTAAGATCTTAATCTTTTCTTCATTGGGATGTCCTGTTACACACAGTGTAAATGTATGAACCTGATGCCGACTCGCCAGTTCTACATCTTTTTTTAATAGTGTATGTCCCCACAATATGTATGAAAGAGTGCTATGTGCAAAACATTGGCACATAGAGTGTTATGCACCAAAATTTATCTCAGCCATGGTATGGAATTGTACAACAGTTTTGCACCAAGCTTTGGCACATTCTTGCCGCATTTTTAGCAGATTCAAAAGTGTTGTGTCTGGTGCACAATGTGCCAAATTTTGGCATGCAACTGTTCACACATCTATAGAACAAGGCTCAATGTAGGCCAGAAAAATTAACCCCCATTCATACATGTTCTCCACAGTGTTCAAATTTGTGATCACTCTATCACTTGTGCTGAGAGCAATTGACTGGCAGATCATTAGGCCTCATTTGCATACTGTTTTTGGCTCCCATAATTTTTTATGGTATCCCGACAGATACCACAAATGGGGGCTGAAATAAGTGAATGGGGCTTTAGTGATCTTCTTCAGACAGGTATTATGGGTGATATGTATGAATGGGGCTGCGCCAGAATTTTGGCCTCAAAAAACTGTAGTAGACCATTTCTATAGGTGTATGAACAGGTGCACTACAAACTTTGGCCTCAGTACTGTGCCAAAGACACTTTTTAGCGTGCCAAAGTTTTGGGGCGTTCTGGGGGCATGTCTCACCACATTATGAAATAACCAAATTTTGATTTTTTGACACCAAAACATTGGTAAAACATTAGAAAGCCAGCCAATTTAAAGGTGGTTGCCTGAGCCTGATTGTGTATTAGACTAGATGGGGCCTGTATGTTGAACTGAGAAGAACAGGTTCTACATTCTGGAAAAGTCTATTTCCCTTTTAGGCGTTTTGGAAAAAGGGTCTGTCAGCGCCAGAATTCATACATGTCACCCTATGTTCATAAATGTTAAGAAACTCTTGCTGTATAAAAAATTTTATTACAGTTTTTTTCTTATTTGTGTTTTAGTAGCATTCTCATTTACTGCTAAATTTTTCTCTTCATTTATGAAGTCCTAGTGAGAACCCTTTGTAGAAAAAAATTTTAGAAAAAGAAAAGGGAAAAGAAAATATCCTCAATATGCTGGTTTTTATTAAAACACCATTGGCCTCAAAAAGGCTACTAAAGTGTCATAAAAATACATCATGTATGTAGTTATTTTCATATTTCCTTAACTTTAATCCTTAAATGGGCGCATGTGCGGGGCCCAAAGTGGGGCGCCCGTGTTAGACCAGTCAAAAAACTGCCCGCTAGCAGTTGGGTGTAAGTGTAATAAGAGATGAATGGAATACCTATATACAGCAGAGCTGCCATATACATTTCATATGATCAAGTGATCGCATTTTCAAGTCCCCAAGGGGGACTTAATATAAAAAATAAAGTAAAAAAAAAATAAAGTCCAAAACACCCCCTTTTGCCATTTTACGAATAAAAAAAATTAAAATGTTACACATAATTAGTATCAAAGCTTCCATTAAAGTCCACTCTATTAAACTATAACAATATATTAAACAATAACATAATTTTTCCCATACATTGAACAACTTAAAAATTTAGTTTTTTGTTCATCGCCTTCCCTAAAATTTAGAATAAAAAGTGCTCAAAAAGTCACATGTATCCTAAAATTTGTACCCATAAAAACTAAAAATGCTCACTCAGGTCCATAGATTGAAAAACAAAAAAAGTTATTGATGGCAGAAAATGGCATCACAGTGAAAACTTTAAAAATAGAAAACTATTAAATTATTATGAAAATTCTACAAGTTTGGTATAACGGGAATTATAATGAAATGCCGAATACAGATAATGGTCCCTGTTTATGGAACTAAACCATGGTACAATGACACAATTACATTTTATTCATGTTCCACCCCACATAATTTTGTTTATTTATTTATTTTTTCTAGAGGAAGGGTGTTCCCAGTGCATCACATGGTATGTACAAAGGCACTATTAACAACTACATCTTCTAGCACAAAAAAAACTTGCAATCAAATAGTTACATAAATAGCAAATTAAAAAAAAAGTTATGGCTCTTGGAAGGCAGACAACACATAACCAATGTGATGAATAGATTGGAAATCGTAAAGTTACAAAAAATGAAACAAAGTAGGATTTGACACAAATCTCAAAAATCACAGACCAAAAGTGAATTCCACTATAAAATATAATTTTTAATGCTATTATTAAAAACAAATAAAGGACAAACAGTCCCCCTAATAATCCCTGGGTACTTTAACCCTAACTATAGTAGGACACGTGTCCCTAAAAGGGCGGTCCCACCTACAAACCTTCTACCCAACCTAGAAATTCCTAAGGAGTAAAAATAGGGACAAATACAATACTACCAATGTATACAGTCCAGTGTATACAGAAAAAACTCCTTCAAGAGCAACTCTGGAAATGGTAAGAAAATTTATCACCAATACATAAATACCAGCATTCAGACAAGCTCCTTCAAAAACAGCTCCAATGCGTTTCCCCCAAATAATGCAAAGGGTTCATCAGGGAGACTATAAAGAATTAACCAATATTCAGTTAAATAATAGATATACAATTGTTGGTACAAAATCAACAAAAATCAAAACTGGTTTATTGGATAAACTGGTCCCAACTATAAGATACCAAATTCCAGAATTATAATGAAAGATAGTTAACAAAACTTACTGCATAATACATAGACTAAATGAAGGCAGCACTAAAAGCCAAAACATTCAATAAACACTGATTACTCACGGGGCCCTTGTAAAAGAAAGGGATGAATATGATGTTAAAACCTACCCTGTTTTAAGGGATGGTTGCCCCTTAACAACTCCAATCGGGGAGGGGGTAATAAAGTAGATAAAAATAAAATTCAAAACCCCGATATAAATATGAACAAAAACCCCAAAGGTCAATCGGGAAAATGTTCCCCCGTGTGAAAGATAAAGCAAAAAAGAAATGCTTTTCAGCCCCCTTCCAAACCCCTTCCCCCAGGTAAAATGAAACCCAGTATTTGCACAAAAGAAGGGGAGAACGGGACACCAGCGTATGCGCAGACCTAACATGTTCATAGCCGTGCTTTACAAAAGCTAAAGCGCGGCACATAATATATAACATATAGATAAGTATTACAAGAGTAGACTGAATGTGCTGCACAAAAACCAAAGTGCGGCGCATAATATAACATATAGATATGCTTTACAAAAATAAAAGCACTGCCCCAAAAGAAAAAATGGGCAATAAAGAAAATATAAATATATATTACAAAATTACATATAAAGCACTGCACATAATATAACTGTATTAAAAGATAGATTTAGGCGCATTAATAAAGATAATTATACCCAGGCTAAGCAAATACTTACAACTGCTTGTACAAAAGAAATAAAGTTATACCACAAAAAATGTCCTATTCAAAGACAGACAAAGAACTAATGTATCATTACAGTTGCAACATTTAAAAAATCCCGTCAATTATTAACCACCCAAAGTATCTAGGTTTAGGTGGTGCATAATGACTATGCCCCGTTGGAAACCAATCTTTTTTCCCCATCAAAATTTGTAATAGATTTTTTTTAAATTGCAAAAAGCGTGAAATATTTGGATCTCCCTTCAAAATAGGCCAACATCTAGAAATAATCTGCAATATTTCAAAAGACGCTGAATCAAAGGTAACTATAATTCTCACTATGTTATCATCTTGTTATTATGCCTTTGGTACTAGTAAAAAAAGATCAAATTCTTTTGGGCCCATACTACTATAATTTTTTAAAGGGGCCCCTGGGTTAACCTCTTTAAGAAACTAGAAATTTTTTTTGAAGATTCAGATGAAATTTTTTTAATGAAACACAATTGCAAAATTAATCTTGAAATTGACCCCTTTTTCGATGCTTTTTTGGGGACATGGGTAAAAACTGTCCCGCCTGATTAAATTATTACCAGCAGTAGATTTTCTAAATATTGTGGTATTTACTCCACCATGATGATTCTTGGGAAAAAAAAACTAGGAAATTTAAACTGTCCTGATGGATTTCAAATGTGAAAAAGTAAACCCATTCATAACATTCAAATTGTCCCAAATAATAACTTCCTTTTAGTTCCGACCTACAAGATGATTGTCATAATATATCTTGCCCAAAAATATAACAAATTGGTGGAAATGGGTATAAGACTCAGAAAAGACAATGGTGTTCTCCTACCAGCAGAAAAGCAAGTTTGCATAGGTAGTAGCAAAGGACTACCCATGACAGTGCCCCTGAGCTGGTGGATGAACTTACCATTGAAAACAAAATAATTATGAGTCAAGACAACCACAACAAGATCCAATACAAATTTATTGTGTGATTAGAAAAATTTCGCGGCCTGAGAAAAAAGGAATAAAACCCAGCTAGAGATGGGCGAATTGATTCTACGAAGTGGAATTCGTTTTGAATTTTAGGAAAACTTTGGTTCGGAACGAAGTAACTTTTGGGGTACTTTTTGGGTGAAAGAAAGAGTGCTTTTGATTGATAAATGGCTGCGAGCACATGGCGTAAAGGGGCAAAGCACTCTGGGAGGGAAAAAGGCATAGCTCATTAAAGTGCAGGGGGGTGAGAATGGGGGGGGAGCCCCCGGGATTCGTGACATCACCGCACTATATAAGTCCTGGGGTGACGCTGGAGCTCACACTCCTCTCACTGTGCTCATCAGGAAGGTGCTGCCGCGGGTGTGGTCTTACTGAAAAATTGATTTTTATATAA
>JAODAL010046146.1:0-31228 GCA_025379985.1 Phyllomedusa bahiana | reverse complement strand
TTTTTTTTTTTTTTTTTTGGGGAAAAGTCTTTTTGATCGCTTTTAAATCCTTTTTTTTAAGGCAGGGTGAAGAAAATATTGCAATCCTAGTAGTGTTTTTTTATTTTTATTTTTAACAGCGCTCACCCTACATTATACGTGACAAGTTTGTTTTACTCCCTAGGTTGAGATGATTATGGAGACACCCAATTTATATAGTTTACATGGAAGCATTTTTTTTATAAAGTGTTTTTATTGTGTAAAACAATATTTATGAATCGCTGTCTTCTGATAACTTTTTTATTTTTCTGTGTAATAAACTTACGTTTTAATTGGCACCACTTTGGTGTTTATATGAGCTTTTTATCGCTTTTTATTCCATTGTATGTGCTACATTATTAACAAAAATTGCAATTCTTAATTTTTTTTTTTACTGTGTTCACCATATGGGTTAAATAACATGACATTTTTATAGGGTAGGTCGTTATACATGCGACGATATCAAAATATGGGTACTTTATTTATTTAGATCTTTTTGGGGGCAATTGGTGTTTTTAAAGGGGAAAAGGGTGGTGCACGTGTTTTTATTTTATATTTCGTGTTTGCTTTTTTACTTTTTTAACCTTTGTTTACTTTTTCACATTTTTTTCACTTTTTCCTATAGGTGATTGTAACAGCGATCTTAAAATTACTTTTACAATGGAGACCAATATAGAACAGAACTGCCACTCATTCCATGTTGCAATCATGCCGGGCTCGCTTGTAAGCACGATCGTCAGGACGTACCCATACGTCCATTTACGGGAAAGCACTTCCCGTGAGGACATATGGGTACATCCCATGTCGGGAAGGGGTTAAAGTATTCAAAACAACATTTAGGAAGTTTGTTAACCCATTAAATATATTTGACAGAAATTAAAGCAAAGTGAAGGTGAAATTTCAAAATTATTTTTTTTTTTCAGATTTCCAAATTTTATCCATTATTCACTGGAACACGATAGATGATTATTCACTGGAACTCAATATCGATTCCCCCAATTCGGATGTTTTTAAACATATCCCGTATATGGCCATAGTGCACTATTTGACTTGCCTCAGAGTAGGAGAACTTTAGGGTCTTTTTCTCATTACAATTTTCTTTAGGTGCTTTTACAGGTTTGCAGACAACCTACGGTGCTAAAACTTAATAAAGTTCTCATGTGGGAAACTATCTTCCTTAATAGTGTGGTGTGGTGAGTATTTCGATCTCACAGGTAATTCACAAAGTTTTCTAGTGTAAGGCTGTGAAACGCTAAGGGAGCGCTATGAAGGGAGCATTATTTGACTTTTTGGAACTCAGATTTGATGGGTTCCATGTTCCATTTGGAAATTCCCCAAAGTACCAGAACAGGTGAAACATTCCAGAAGTCACCCCATCTAGGATTCAACATCCGTCATGGATCTTATCTGGTGTTCCATTGTTTTATTAGCACTGGGCCTGGTAAAAAAAAACGGGGGGGGTGAGGGGAGGAACACACTTTCACCATTGTTTTTTGGGCTTTATTTTTATAGCATTCACCATACAGTATTAATGACAGGAAAACTTTACTATGTGGGTCAGAACAATTTCAAATATATAAGTTGTATAGAATTTTTTATGTTTTATTACTTTTAAACAAAAGAAATCTGTTTGCAAAAAATGGGGTTTCTATGTCGTCATAGTCTCATGATCATAGCTTTTTTTTATTTTTCTGTATATGTAGCTGATTTTTTATTTTTTATTTTTTACAGTGGTCACTGTGCGGTATAAATTACATGCTAGCTTTACTCAACAGGTTAATACAATTACAGCGATACCCAATTTGTATATTTTTTTATGTTTTTCTGTTTTTACACAATAAAAACACGTTTATTCAAAAGAAAAATGTGTTTGCATCGCCTTAGTCTGAGAGCCATAAGTTGTTTATATTTCTGTATACGGAGCTGTTTATGGGCTTGTTTTTTTGCGGTATAAGTTGATATTTTAATTATTGTTATTATTGGGGGGACAAGGCTTTTTGATCACTTTTAAATACTTTTTTTTGGAAGGCAGGGTGAAGAAAATATTGCAATCCTAGTAGTGTTTTTTGTTTTTATTTTTAACCGCTCTCATCGTACAGTATACCCGACAAGTTAGTTTTACTCTGTGTGTCAGAACAATTATGGCAATATCCAATTTAAAGAGGTTTTTTATGTTAAAGTGCTTTACAAAAAAAAGGGTTTTTATTGTGTAAAACAATATTTATGCATTGCTATCTTTTGATAGCCATAACTTTTTTTTTACTTTTCTGTATACAGAGCTGTGTAAGGGCTTTTCTTGCGGGATGAAGTGACATTTTATTGCAGTTTTATTCCAGTTTGTGTGCAGAGGGATTATTTTTGATCTTTTTTTGGCGTGATTGGCATCTGAAAAGAAAAAAAGGGCGGTGTACGTCTTTTAATTTTTTTTTTGTGTCTTACTTTTTTTGTACTTTTGTACTTTTTTTTTTTTTTTTTACTTTTCTCCATAGGGGACTTGTATCGGTTATCTTCAGATCACTGTTACAATGGAGAACAGTACACAGCATGGCAACTGTCAATCACTATGCCCGGCATAGAGATGTCACAAGCAGCGCAGAAGCCTTTGTTAGGCTTCCATGCTGTCAGGGAAGCCATCGGAGCCCACATTCACATCACGGAGGTTCTCATGGAGAGAGAGGGAGCTCCTTCCTCGCTCTTTCAATCAACTGCCGTGATCAAATGAGCTCCGTCGGTGAGTGATGCAGCATGGGGCCAGCTGTAACATATAAAATTAACATACAGGTACATCCTGGACATCATGCTGGCTCTCAAGCAGGGCCCGCATGATTCACGGGGCCTACCTCTACGTTTATTAGCAGGAAGTCAATTCCGGCTAGGATGTACAGGTACTAGAGATGGGCGAATTTCCCGAAATTCGGTTCGTTCACTTCGCCGGATTTCTGGCAAAAAATAACTTCGTTCCGAATTACTTCGGAATGAATCACGTTAAAAAAACAGCTATTTCCAGGCTGCACACAGCCTGCAGGGTGCTGTAGAACGTTGTGCCATGCTTAAATATGCTGAGGGAGCTTGGTTTAGTCTTCATACAATGTTGTGTTTTAGTATAACACGCAGATGACTGCCGCTGCTTTTAGAATCGCTTCACTATAAAATTCCCTGGGCACTTAAGAGGGCAAAACTGACCAAAAAACTGAAGGGGGAAATGTAGGCTGATAAAGTCATGGCAGCGACAGCTGGAAAAAAACAAGCTAAGGGCTCAGGTGGCAACATCAGTGACATAGTGTGCAGGTCACGGCAGCAGCCACAGCAGCAGCATGAGGTCAGACAGTGGCACAATGACATTCTGGAGGTGGCAAAAACAGGAGTAGGCCACAGAGTGGGACAACGACACAGTGTGGAGGTCACGGCAGCAGCAACAGCAGCAGCAGCATGAGGTCAGACAGTGGCACAATGACACAGTGTGTAGGTCACGGTATCAGCCACAGCAGAAGCATGAGGTCAGACAGTGGCACAATGACACAGTATGTAGGTCACGGCTGCAGCAGCATGAGGTCAGACAGTGGCACAAATGGACACAAGTGTTTAGGTCACGGCAGCAGCCACGCAGCAGCAGAGGTCAGGGCAGTGGCACAATGACAGTGTTTAGGTCACGGCAGCAGCCACAGCACAGCATGAGTCAGACAGTGGCACAATGACATTCTGGAGGTGGCAAAAACAGAGTAGCCACAGAGTGGGACAATGACACAATTTGAGGTCACGGCAGCAGCCACAGCAGCAGCATGAGGTTCAGACAGTGGCACAATACAAGTGTGTAAGGCACGGCACAGTCCCCAGCAGCAGCATGAGGTCAGACAGTGGCACAATGACAGTGTGTAGGTCACGGCAGCAGCCACAGCAGCAGCATGAGGTCAGACAGTGGCACAATGACATTCTGGAGGTGGCAAAAACAGGAATAGGCCACAGAGTGGCACAATGACACAGTGTGCAGGTCACGGCAGCAGCAGCATGAGGTCAGACAGTGGCACAATGACATTCTGGAGGTGGCAAAAACAGGAGTAGGCCACAGAGTGGGACAATGACACAGTGTGTAGGTCACGGCAGCAGCCACAGCAGCAGCATGAGGTCAGACAGTGACACAATGACACAGTGTGTAGGTCACGGCAGCAGCCACAGCAGCAGCATGAGGTCAGACAGTGGCACAATGACACAGTGTGTAGGTCACGGCAGCAGCCACAGCAGCAGCATGAGGTCAGACAGTGGCACAATGACAGTGTGTAGGTCACGGCAGCAGCCACAGCCGCAGCATGAGGTCAGACAGTGGCACAATGACAATGTGGAGGTCACGGCAGCAGCCACAGGCACAGCAGAGGTCAGACAGTGGCACAATGACATTCTGGAGGTGGCAAAAAACAGGAATAGGTCAGAGAGTGGCACAATGACAGAGTGGTGGGTTTCACGGCAACACCACAGCAGAAAGATGAAGGTCAGACAGTGGCACAATGTGCAGGACACGGCAGCAGCAGCATGAGGTCAGACAGTGGCACAATCACAGAGTGTGGAGGTGGGTGGCAATACCAGTCCCTGGTAAAGATGGTTGGTGGCAGATGGAGAAACTGTCAGCAGATTTTGTGGCATCAGGCGGGTGCCGGCATCAGAATAGTGGCTGAGGCAGGTAGTTTGAACCCAGCTCATTTCTCACAGTTTGGTGAGGCGTCAGGGCTGATGTAGTCTGACGCCTAAGGCATTGGTGTGTGAAATCCTGGCCGTCCACGCCTGATTCATCTTGACAAAGGTCAGTCATTCCAAATTTCCGGTTGAAAAGCGGTTTATCCTTGGGGTAACGATGGCCCCCGCCGCACTGAACACCGCTCTGATGCCACACTACTGGCCGGGCAGGACAGCTTCTCCCATGCAAACTGGGCAAGTTCGGCCACACATCCAGTTTGGCTGCCCAGTAGTCCAGCGGATCTTCATAACTGGGGTGGCAAGTACTGTCCAAGTGGGGCCACCACCTTTTTGGTTCAGGGTCTGCTCCAGGTCCTGCTGCTGCTGGCGACTGCCCTCCTCACTAGGCGGGTGAAGGAAGCTGCTCATCAGTGACTCCAGACTTAGGTTGCTGCTGATGGAGCTAGTACTGCTCCGACCCCCCCACCTGCCCCCAGCAGCCGCGGCAGTAGTACATGAGCGCTGAAGAACCCCCCCGGTCAGGCCTGTCAGTAGAGGGACGATGCCGCACATAGGTAGCAGCACACTGACTACGGAGGATTTCCCTATAGTATTTGAGTTTGTCTTCCCTCTCAATAGCTGGAAAAAAGGCTTCCATTTTGGACCGGTAGCGAGGGTCCAATAGGGTGGAGAGCCAGAAATCATCCCTCTTCCGGATGCTGACTATTCGGCTGTGACTACCAGGCAAATCAGCATGCTGCGGGCCATCTGCAAAAGTGACCCCGGGGGGCTCCCTGCCTCCACCCTCCACTTATATTTCCACGGTGCTTGCGGGTCATCTGCCCTCGTTTTCCCTCATCCCCATCTAAACCTTCAGCTGCCCCTTTGCCCCTCCTCTCTTGCACCTGGGTAGAAAACCCAACTCATTTCCCCAAACAATGCTTTTTCCCCCAATGTCCTCCCCCCTTCCTCCTCCATTTAATTCCCCCCCGGACTAATGTGGCCCGAGATGTAGTCCCCCCAATCTCCAGCCCCCTTTTGCCCGACAATTTTTTCGCACCCTGTTCCAGGCATAAAACCCATGGAAGCCCATTTTCATCCCTTTGCCCTGGGACTGCCAAATAACTTGGCCTCCTCGAAGGGGCCTAAACAAACGGGCAGGTGTCACCCATGATCTGCCACTGGCTGACATCAAATTTTACACAGGGGAAACCCTGTCCGCCGGGAAATCACCCAAAAATCTTTAATGGCCTTTCTTTTTTCATACATGGGTTCCAACATGGGGGCAGGCGGAAATTCCAACGGGTGGAAACATGAAAACAATGTTTTTGGGGGGGGCCCCTTCTGCCGCTGCAACCAAAGGAGGGGTGTTCCTGGCTTTGTGGGAAAATGGATGAAGTGAATGCACATTTTTCCTGGCCTTTTTTCAGAATCTTCTAAAGATCGATGGAAAGGGACTTCAGGAACCTTTTTCAACCAGATTGAACACGGCGCCATCCAGGGCGCAGGGGACCACCCCTCCTCGGTGCACCCGGGGAAAACCCATTTTCCCCTCCCATTGCCCGTCCCCCGGTTCCGTTTTGCATTTGGCGGGGAGAAACCCAAACACATCGTTTTTCTTTTTTGCATGCGGGGGAGCAGTTCCTCCCCTGTGTGACTTTTTTTCGCCCGGGGCCCAAGCCGGTGTAGAACTGCGGGGGGGGGGGGGGGAAACACCGCTTTTCCCTTTCACATTTTGGTATAAAGGAGCAGTACTTGTGGGGGCCCGGGAAAATGGTGGGGGGTGGTGGAGGAGGAGGAGGCGGACATTGGCGCAGGAGCCGCGGGTTTGCCCAACGTGGAGGAGAAAGCGGCGTCTCCTGTCCCAAATTGTTTTGGGGTGCCTGGGCTGGAAGCACATTCCCCCCAGTGGGCCCCAAAAAGGGCATGTACGGCCCTCCCTAGTTTTCCGCTCCAGCCCTCCGCCCCTGCCGTTTTAAACCCTTGGGAAAAAACCGATAAGCTCAAGGACGGCCAACCCTTTGTTGTTCTACATTTTTATGAAGTGCTGGTACTGCCCTTTTTTGGGAAAAAAATTACGGGTTGGAACTTCCCTCTTGGTTTGGCAAAAAATCAAAAAGTTCCTTTTGAAAAAGGGCAGAGTCCACCCTTTTGGGAAAAGGGGGGGACTGGGGGCAAACCCCAAACTTGGAAAAAAAGGGGTTTCGGCCCCGCCCCCTTCCCCCCACCTTTGGAAAAGTTAGGACCCCCCAAACTTGTTTTTCCTTTGGCCAATCCCCCTCGCTTTAAAAGACTGCTGGCGCCATGAGGGCCCGAGGAGCAGGACATCTGGACCGGGAAAATGATGTAAAGAAAACAGCTCCCTTCTGCAAGGTGGGTGGGGCCTTGACTGGCCCGCAAAAGGCATGCTGCCCCCTGGGCGTTTTGCTTGCTGTTGCTGCGGCGGCAGGATGGACCCCACATCTGAGCCACGTTTTCCCCAGGCCACGGATGGTGACGCTGCATGTGTTGAAGCAGGGCCGTGGTGCCACCGTTAGCTCCCTGGCCACGCTTCACTTTCTGCTTAAAAATTCTACATATACCCATATTCGGCTCCTCCGGTGTCTTAGCAAAGAACTGCCACCGCGAGTATGGGATTTACGCCAACGCTCCGCACTGAGTGACTACTGCCGCCGCTGCCTCGCTGAGCCCCTGTGCCCTACTTTTTTGGACCTGCGAAGGGGGTTTTTTTTCCCCCCGTGGCGCTTGGCTCCCAACCTCACACTGCTGCTATCCTGCTGATCACGGCCACACGACCCACTTGCTGGCTGCGCCGCTGCCTGACGCGCAAGCTGACGCCCTCTTTTCCCCGAGATGATGCAGCCATTGCCTCACCTGGCTCCAAGTGCGGTCGGCTACATCATCAAACTATTTGTGTTTCATCGTCACTGCTGTCCTCATCCCCCGGTCTTGGTATGCAGAGGCTGACCCCTCACAACATACCCCCCAGCCACTTCAACATCTAACTTTGCCGCCTACTGCAAAAGCAGTGCTACGCCTTCCTCAAATTTTTCATCCCGCTATAAGGGGCCTGGCCCAGACCACTAGTAGATCTGGCTGAGGGAACCATGGACAGAGGGGGGTTGGGGACAGGTGAGGGCCGTGCCCCGCTCCCGGGCCATCCAAACCCAAGGGTTGTTCTGACGTTCCCCACCGATCTTGGGGGGGTTTTTTCAGAGGGGTCTTGGGGAGGAAGGGGATGACTAGTAAACCCAAATAAGAACCCTTGGGTTGCAGTCAACAGGGCCCGCTGTGACAGCGGAGTTGGGCCCTCACCAGTGACCCCGCGCGACGTCCCCTTGCGTGCTGCGCCCGGGGGCCCTTTCCAGATGTTTGGCCATGCCACTGGGGTGCAACCCTGCCACCTCTCTGCTGACATACTGTTTGTTCTAAAATTCAGACCGTTTGATGAAAACGTATATGATAAATATACACCCTATATTTGACCCCAAAGAACCCCAGTAACAACTTGGGAAAACCCTTGGATAAATTTTGCGCTTACAAAGGGAAAGGGAAAAATTTATTTTATGTGCCGTTTTAAATGTGAAATTTTTACTGAATGTAAAGGCTTAATTAACCTTTGGTATAATTTTTCTACAGAATTTCTTCTGTGGCAGTGAAAAAAAAAAGTTCTTTTACGATTTCAAATGCAGAAAAATACTTAGTTAACCCTTTGGTTCAAATTTCGCCAAAGAATTGAGCCACCACAAACTACTACTTTGTACGTGTTACAATGCCGTGTTTTTTATGCCACACAACAAGAGTTTAAAATTGTTATTAACCTTTGCTTGTGAATTAGGCTACAGGAAAAATGTATATATTTTGGCGGTGAAAATGACGGTTTCTTGGAGTCACCACAGCTGAATAACAACGCTTAATTAACCCCGGGATGTAAATTTTGCCAAAGAATTGAGCCCCACAAACGACTAGCTTGTAGCGTTTTACAATCCCGTGTTTTTTTACGCCACACAACAAGAGATAAAATTGAAATTTAAACCTTTGCTTGTAAAATTAGGCTACAGAAAAAATGTATATATTTTGGCGGTGGAAAATGACGGTTTCTTGGGAGTCACCACAGCTGAAAAACAACGCTTAATTAACCCCTGGATTAAATTGCCCAAAGAATTGAGCCAACAAACTACTAGCTTTGTAGCGTGTTACAATGCCGGTTTTTTATGCCACACAACAAGAGATAAAATTGTAATTAACCTTTGCTTGTGAATTAGGCTACAGGAAAACTGTATATATTTTGCGGTGAAAATTTGACGGTTTCTTGGAGTCACCACAGCTGAAAAAACAACGCTTAATTAACCCCTGGATGTAAATTGTGCAATAGAAGTGAGCAGCCAAAAATGAAGGGGGTATTTGTATTGTAAAAAACGCTGTTTTCTTTAATGAATACAACAGGAACTGGCTTAGATCCCCCTTGGATATTCAATGTCTGTTAGCAGATAGGATTTAAATGTAATTTTGCAGCTGCATTGGACGCACACTGGATTTCAGCTCCAATACCCAAAAAAATCAGAAATAGAACGTTAAGAGAAGCAGTCTCTGAGACACAAGCTGAGACACCCCACATAAATCACTGTATAAAAATAAAGTTTCTTCAGTAAGAGCTAATAGCCACAGCAGCACCTTCCTAGTCGTACAGTGAGAGGAGTGCGGTGACGTCACAGAATCCCCCGGTTCTGATTGGCTTAATCTCTGCCATGTCATGCAGGCTATGCCCTTCCTCCCAGAGTTCTTTGCCCCATGTAACGGCATGTGCTCGCAGCCATTTTATCAATGAAAAGCACACTTCGTTCACCCAAGGGACCCCAAACTTCGACTTCGTTCAGAACCGAAGTTTTCCTGAAATTCTAAGCGCAGTCCACTTCGAGAGAATCAATTCGCCCATCTCTAACAGATACCTCCAATGTTGGGAAAGGGTTAATCAATGATACCTACGTTTTATGTGGTATGACTATCTGTCTTAAGAACAGAGACATTCAAAGTTTAAAAGTTAAAATTTTTTCTAAATTTTCATCAAATTTCAATTTTTTTTATAAAAAATGCAATACCTATCAATCCAAATGTATCACTAAAATGAAGAACATTGTGTCCGTAAAACAATATCAGATTCACTTGGATAAGTAAATCATTCCGGAGTTATTCCCAAAGAAAGCGACTTATCTCAGATTTGATTTTGGTCCAAAACTGGTTGCTTTCTTAAGGGTTTAATGAAAAAAATATTGTTTATATCTTGTGTACATTTAGTACAATGTCCTATGAGATTAGCTAAAAATGTGGCCTTGTATCTATCCTACAGCCTTTGATCTATGAATCTGCTATGAGTCAGAATTTTAATGGAAGAACAAGTTCAATTAAAGAAAATTAATCTTTTAAACATAACTGTGACATTTAAAATGATGAATCATATGATCACTGTAATCTGCACAAGCTCCTCCATTTTAACAAGAATCATGGACACTAGTGGCATAGCTACAGAGGTCACAGTAGTCGCACTTGGGACTGTGTCCCCGAGCCAGGGGAGACCACAGGCCTCTATCACCACATCACTGTGGCAGCATTGATGGGTCACAAAGAGCCAGCCGTATGGCAATCAGAGCCAGTGCTGGCATAGAGAGGGATCAGCTGCTGGGGTTGGAGCTAGCTCTAATCCCGGAAGTTTATTGAAATGGTCTGTAGTATTTTAGGTATTTTAGGTATGTTTTATAGGTTTTTAATCATCTATTTTTGTATTTTCCTTTAGATTTTGGAATTGGAGGGATCCTGGATTTGGACATCCGTGTTTTGATGTGTACCAATATTTGTTGTCTAATAAAAATATTGTCCTTGATAGATAATGAGCACTGTACTTCAGTCCGTTTTTTTCCTCTTTTTGGTATATGAGCATGAGAATCTTTGTAAATTATGGAAGAAACATAATAATATTAATATATCTCTCAATTTTATTCATATGAGTTTGCCGGAATAGAAATGGTGATTAATTTCTCCCTTTTGTATATTCCGTGTACCAGGGGAGTTAGACTTTAGGGAGCGTTATGTACTGTTCTATCTTTGAGATGTTATGTATTCTCTTAGTGATACTTATAGAGATTAAAATAGTATGGAAATATGGGGCTGGTTTGAGGTGACAAAGCTCACCTGACTGTGTTTTATCTGTATTGGCGGAATGAATGGTGCTAGCGGCTGCGCATTGAAAGAAATTGAAGCCAGAGGATCTGTGGACAGGGCAGACATGCGCAGTAAGCTTATTTCTGCGCCCGTCGTGATGGGAAGCTTTTGACATGCGCATTGAGAATTATAGATAAATGTTATTGGTCACTTATTGGGTGGGAAGCACTATGGGGGTATTTATGTGTTGCACTGATGCACTTTATGTTATACCGCTTGAGAAAGGCCACTGTTTATGGGCTGAAACGTTGCGCTGTATCTTTACTCACATGGAGTGAAAAAAATTATAACCACTTGATGAAGATGCTGACGTCTGTGGAGTTTTTTGAGAAGTGGTTATACTTAAACCATACCTCACAGACTGCTTCGGTATACAGTGAAGAGGGGGACCTATGACTTGAACTTTCCCCGGGACACACTGTAATGATGATGGTGGTTGTAGTCTCCTGTTTCAAATATTGCATCATCAAAGTTTTCCACATATTTATTGTATCGCAAATATTATAAAAATAAAATTCATTATATACTTGTAATTCGTAGTCCGTCAATGAGTTGCTGACAAAGTATTTATCTCATTATAAGTCCAAACGTGGGAGGATAGAGCAATCGAGCAGGCGGGCAGTCACACACCTGTGCGACGTTTCGAAGGTCCACGCCTTCTTTCTCAAACATTGGGCTATTTTACAAGTAGAAGGAACTCAAATGCACAGGCGAGTCTTAAGTTTTCTATAATGTAAACAATACAGCCAAGAAAGTTTGCTTGTAGTCTCCTGCCTGTGACAGGAGAGCAGATGGTAAGAGGTTACAACATGAACTCCTCTTTATTGCTAGCTGTCACACACAGAAACCCTTGATTACAGTCCTGTCTAAGCTAGTGTAAGCCACTGACAGGGAGAGATCTTCCGAAATATACATAGTACCTTTGAGATAACAGATTTTGACTGCAAGGAGCTAACTGAGTAAAAATCCCCAGGATACCTGTCACAATCACAGAGCAAGTGGTGAATACACAGGTCACCGCACATGGTTGGCGTAGACCTATGCCGAGGAGCGGAATCTAAGGGACCCCCTGGTCTTCACCGGAGTCCGCTGCAAGGCAGGAGCAGATTTCACTATAGGGAATTCCCAGGTCTCCACCCACAACGATCCTGGCAGTGACAGTCAATGAACCGGAGGCGTAGTACAGGAAAACAAGACAAGAATAGCCGACAGAACTTTAGCACTAATAACTAGGGCACATTTATAACTTCTCCTCTCTTGTTACCATGAGAACCACCCTTCTACTGCTAGTTTGCACATGAACATTTTACACTAAATCACTCAATCATTATTAATTGACAGTTTCATATATACTTCAATTATAACAGCATTTCTCAGACAAAATACTCTGAAAGGTTCACCTAGAGGTCAGAAACTCATCTCAGACTTACATGTGGCTGTGTCAATGAGCTCAGACAAAACTCTCATAGTGAAAATATCACAAACATTACCATTACAATGAAAACACAGTATTATAACTCTCTTCATTGTGCACATACTTAGTAATGGACAGGAAGGGTTAATACTGTACATTATATCTATCTCACCACATGGTACTGCATCAGTAGCTGCTTGTGACTCACAGGCCAGAAGCACTGTTGTTATGCTCTCTCCATCACATCATGTGGCAGGAGTTCGGCTATTTTATGATAGCATGAGAACTTGCTCACAGTTTGGTTCTCAAACCTCTCAATCACCAATAACCTCTGTCTGATGTGTTAGCCTTATTTAGACTACCCAATAGTAGGCATGTTTCATGAGGGTAGAATTTTCTGCCACCATTACGTCAAACTGCACAGATATTACAGGAAAACAGTACAATAACATAACACAACTGTTACATGTTACAAATCGCACTAGCATTTTAGCATAGCCACTCTTGTAGTAGAGGTATTAGTTAGGCATCAAACACATCATTATTTCAGTGCCATAACTTTTGGATAGCAATCTCTGTAGGGTTCTTGTGTAATACTAGTAAGCTTGTACGGCACAGTAGCACAATCGGAGTTGCTTTAAAGATTTTATTGAACTTGTGGCAATGGCAACTAATTGATAGAGAGGGTCTGTGATTGGTTTAACCTGGATCCCCATGAAACAGGCTTCTGTCTCTTTATCTGGTGCACAGTCTTTGGTAGTAGGCCTTTGGGACAGAAGTTTCACTCTCTGACCACACATAGTCTTTCCTTAACTGTATGTACTCCATTTGCTCCTGGCACTGGAATTTACAGGTTTGCTGCACTAAGTGGTTCTCTGATGTTTCTTTCTAATGGATGACTTGCTTCTTTCATTGCCACCTGTCCCTCTCGCAACATTCTCTCTGAACTGACTCTTCACCCACAACTTCCCAGGTTTTTCCTCTTTTTATGCCTTCCCAGTGTTCTAGTGCCACCTACCCACAGAAGGTTAAGTTCCTGGCTCCAGCCTTACACTAGAACAGAACTATATTATCGCTTTTCTTCTCTCTTTACATACTTGTCATTTTACTTGTTTTTCACTTCCCCTATTGTAAAATTAAGGTTGTTAAAAGTTATCAGTAGTAAAACCTAAATGGCGCTTACTAGCTTTTTAGATGTTTTGAAAAGAAATTAAGAAAGGTTTTCATTAGCGGTAGCTTGAAGGGTATAGATGTTTGTTGTATTAATTAGTATATTTGATTGGTATGTCTTTGAAGCAAGAAATAAAAGTAGGATTTTAAAACATAGACGCTAAATCCTGTTTGATTAAAAAAGTTAAAGAATAGATTGCTCACTCAGGAGACCTTTACCTTCATTGATCACCATGAAGTAAAAACTTGTATCTGAGTTTTGAGCCACTCTTCACACTCTGACAGTTGCCTGCATTAACCTTTAATACAATATGAGAGATATTGACATGTCTTGAATGCTCTTATTTCTGGATAAATAAATGATACAGAAGGTACTTAGCATATGAAAAATAAATCTACAGTGTTGTGTAGCAAGTCAAACCCATCCCAGAAAGTCAAGCAATACTAAAAGCTCTCTGAAAAAGGTTTGGCGCCACAGAATAGGTATGATAGATGTAAAATGGGTTCACGAAAGATAAGCACAAGAGAAAAGTATGCCAAGCACGGAAGAAAGACTTGTAATACTTGTGCCTGATTTAAAAAGCAATATTGCAGTGTGGGAAAGCATACTGCATACTTATGGAGGCATTAAAGCAGAAAAATTGAGGCATTAACGGTAAAACAAAATACAAAACAAACACATAAATACTTCCAAATTCCATGGTAGACCCACAGAACCTAATATTTATGAAACGTCTATTCTTCTTACACTTTGCATTGCCTTCCTGCATTTATTAAATTGCAAATTTTGTGTTATAAATCTTGCCAATGGATATTTTTTACAATAGTCCCAAACAGACCAATTTTCAGGTTAAGGGTGAGGGTAATTTTTACCTACTTACATAAAGTTAAGCAAATAGTGACATCATTTTTTGTAGTTGGTTAAGATAATAAACATTACAGTAAGGCAAAATTTTGTGGCAGTTTTCTATGGTTTTCTGTGCCATATTTTATTGTTATAACTAGTGTTGAGCGATTATTATCGACAAATTGAAATCGCAAGGTTTTTATTGTGAATCAAATTTTAGTTCATGTGATAATATAAAGTAAAATCTGTGCCTCATCTATTAAAAGATCGCAACCATTTATCGGCCGCTTCTGTAAATTAATATGCGGCCAGCAAATCAGATTACAGAATAGAGCAGGGTGAGATGTGTGGTGCGACGTCATGACTGGGATGTGTATGGTTGCGATTTGGCTGAAAAATCACATGACCCTCGTTTTACATAGAACAGCGTTTCCATGTTCAGCCTCAGTGTCTCTTCAGCGTCTCTAGAGTAGGACTGCGCTGCATGCCTGTGGCCAAAACATCTCAGCGAAATTATTCTATTTCTGCACAGAGAACCTCTACTATTTAGCTGTGATCCTTTACAATTTAGATTAGATTTGAGATTGAATATTTTTAAGTATGTTTAGGTAAGAATTTTAAAGGAGCATCTACCGCTGTAAAGTCACGTGTGGAGCGGGAGGAGGGGGGAGGGGTAAGGCCCGCGGGCGAACACAATCAGACAAGCTCTATAAAGCAACACTGATAAAGTTCACCAAGACATTAGTGTAGACATTGCACCCTGCAAAATCTTTAATATTAACAGTTTGCTATTGAAATATTTCTGGATCATTGGGCAGCCCTGAACTTAAAATTAGGATACACATCATTTCTAGTAACTGCATGTCTCTGTGTTAGGTGCAAAACTCCACTTTTATCAGTATACATTTCAGATGAGGTGTTCCAATTTTTCAATTTACCATTCCACCTTGTTCAATATATCCACCTTGCACTTAAATCCTAAAACACATTTTATATCACCACAGGTAAAATGAAAGTGCAAAAAATACCGGTATTATACGAAAAACAAACAGATTCGTGTTTTTTTTTTATTTGTTGTCGCACTACAGCTTTGTTCATTGACGCAGCTTGCACGTAAATCTAAACAGCAATTTTTATAAAGTCACCACTAGAGATCTTCCGAATTTCTCAAAAAATCGGTATCGGTCACAATCGCCGAATTTCCGACAAAATTCGTTTCGTTCCCGAATTACCTCGTCAC
Organism: Phyllomedusa bahiana; assembly: GCA_025379985.1. NCBI lineage: Eukaryota > Metazoa > Chordata > Amphibia > Anura > Hylidae > Phyllomedusa > Phyllomedusa bahiana. Next base: position 15,658 of record JAODAL010046146.1, on the reverse strand, counting down.
GAACAACGTTAAAAAACCAGCTATTTCCAGCTGCCCAGCATCCTGCGGGTCTGAATAACGTGTGCCATGCTTAAATAATTGCAGAGGGAGCTTGTTGGTCCTTCATTACAATGTTGTGTTTTAAGTATGACACTCACAAGACTGCCGAGCCGCTCTTAGAATCGCTACACTATAAAATTCCCTGAGGCACATAAGAAGGGCAAGAACTGACCAAAAAACTCAAGCGGGAATTTAGCCTGAAAATTCAATGCTAGCGAAGCGGAAAAAAACAAGCAGAAGAGCTCAGGTGGAACAATATAGATAGAGTGTGGAGGTGACGGCGGCAGTCCACAGCACATGAGGACAGGCAGGGCACAATGACATTCTGAGGCGGCAAAACAGTATTAGGCCACAGATGGCAACAATCACACAGTGTGTAGGTCATGGCAGCAGTCAGCATGAGGTCAGGCAGTGGGCACAAATAACTTCAGGAGGCGCAAAACAGTATTAGGCACAGAGTGGCACAATCCACACAGTGTGGAGTCACGGGTGGCAGCAGTATAGGTCAGACAGTGGCACCATGGCCATTCTTGTAGGTGGTCAAAACAGTATTAGGCCACAGAGTGGCACAATCACACAGTGTGGAGGTCACTACGTCAGCGAGTATGAGGTCCAGGCAAGTGGCACAATGAAATTAAGGAGGCGGAAAAAACATATTAGGCACACGAGTGTCACAATCACTACATGTGGATGTCGACGGCGGCAGAAGTATGAGGACAGACAGTGCACAATGACATTATGAGGCGGAAAAACAGTATAGGGCACAGAGAGGCACATCACGACTAGTGGAGGTCACGGCGGCAGCAGTATGAGGTCAGACAGTGGACACAATGACATGTAGGAGGCGGAAAAACAAGTATTAGGGCACAGAGTTGGACACAATCACACAAGTGTGGTGAGTCCCGGCTGCAGCAGAAATGAGGATCATACAGAAGTGTCACAATGGCAGATTCTGGAGTGGCAAAACAGTATTAGGCCACAGAGTGGCATCAATCACACAGTTTTGGAGGTCCAACGGCGGCAAGCAGTATTATGTCAGGCAGTGGCACAATGAAAAAATGGAGGCGGAAAAATCAGTATTAAGCACAGAGTGGCACAATCACACAGTGTGGAGGTCACGGAGGCAGCAGTATGAGGTCAGACAAGTGGCACAATGGCATTCTTGAAGGTGGTGCAAAACCAGTATTAAGGCCGACAGAGTGGCACAATGAACAGAGTGAGGTCACGGCGCAGCAGTAATGAGGTCAGACAGTGGCACAATGACATATGGAGGCGGAAAAACAGTATTAGGGGCACAGGAGTTGTGCAGCAATCACACCACAGTGTGGAGGTCACGGCGGCAGCAGTAATGAGGTCAGACAGTGGCACAATGGCATCTGGAGGTGGCAAAAATCAGTATAGGCCACAGAGTGGCACAATCCACAGACCGTTGGTCGGAGGTCACGCGGCAGCAGTATGAGGTCAGGCAATTGGCACAATGACATTATGGAGCGGAAAAACAGTATTAAGGCCACAGAATGGCACAATCACCACGTGTTGAGTGTCACGGGCGGCAGCAGTATGAGGTCAGACAGTGGACAATGGAATCTGGGAGGTGGCCAAAACATTATTAGGCACAGAGTGGGCACAATGAATACATGTTGGAGGTCACGGCGGCGGCAGCAGTATGAAGGTCAGACCAGTTGGCACAATGGGCATTCTGAGTGGCAAACAGTATTAGGGCGCCACAGAGTGGCACATCACACAGTGTGGAGGTCACGGCGCAGCGCAGTAAAGGTCAAGGCAGTGGCACAAAGACATAATGGAGGCGACAAACAGTATTAATCCACATAGTGGCACAATCACACAGTGTGGAGGATCACGGCGAGCAGCATTAAGGAGGTCAGGCATTGCACAATGACAATATGGAGGCGGCAAAACCTATAAGGCCAACAGAGTGGCACAATGATACCCGTGTGGGATGTCCACGGCAGCAGCAGTATGAGTCAGACAGTGGCACACTGACATTATGGAGGTCGGCAGCCAGTATTAGCCACAAGTGGCACAATCACACATGTTGGAGGTCTCGGCGGTCATCATTATGAGGTCAGACAGTGCACAATGACATTATGGAGGCGGCAAAGACAGTATAAGGCCACAGAGGTGTCACAATCACATCATTGTGGTGTCACAGGGCGGCGAGCAGTAAGAGGTCAGGCAGTTGCACAAGACAATATGGATGGCTGCAAAACAGTAATAGGCCCACAGAGTGGCAACAATGATACAGTGGTGGAGGTCACGCGGCAGCAGTATGAGGTCAGAACAGTGGCACAGATGACAATAATGAGGTGGAAAAACATATAAGGTGCACAAGTGCACAATCACACATTGGAGTTCACAGCGGCATGCAGTATGAGGTCAGCCATGCACAATGACAAACAGGAGTTTGCAAACATACGCGGCCGTAGAGTGGCACAATCACACAGTTTGGAATGTCACGGCAACAGTCCAACAGCCATCAGCGCTCATGACACAAAGAAGAGGCACAATGGACAGAGTGTTGAGTGGGTGGCAATACCCATTCCCCTGGAAAGACGGAGGTAGTGCAATGGAGAAAACAAACAGCAGAATGAGTGGCATCAGCCGGGTGGGCGTGGCATCGAATAGTGTGCTGAGGCAGGTAGTTTGAACCTGACTGAACGCCTAAGGCAAATGTGTGTGAAATCCTGGCCGAGACTCCACCAGACCTGATTTCATCATGACAAAGTCAGACATTCACCATTTCCCGTGGACAAGCGGGTTCTCCTTGGGTCACGATGTGCCCCCCGCCGCACTGAACACCCGCGCTCTGATGCCACAGCTACATGGCCCGGGCAGGACAGCTTCTCCACTGCATAACTAATCTCGGCAAGTTTGCCTGCCCAACACCTTCCAGTTTGGCTGCCCCCATAGTCCAGCGGAATCTTCTAACTAGGGGTGGCAGAGTGCTGTCCAAGTAGGCCCCACACCCACCATTTGGATCAGGGAATGCTCCATGTCCTGCTGCTGCTTGCCTGCTGCTCGGAGACTGCCCTCCTCACAATGCGTTGAAGGAAGCTGCTCATTAGTGACCCTCCATACTTAGTGTTACTGCTGATGGAGCTGGTAACAGCTCCTACTCCACCCCCCCACCTTCCCCAGCAGCCGCGGCAGAATACGTGAGCAGCAGAGGAACCCCCCCCCCGGTCAGACCTGTCTCAGAGGATGGACGATGCCCGCACATACAGGCATCTGCCAACTGATTTTACGGGAGGATTTCCCCAATAGTAATTTGAGTTTGTCTTCCCTCTCAATAGCTGGGAAAAAGCTCCCATTTTGGACCGGTAGCGTGAGGGTCCAATAGGGTGGAGAGCCAGAAGTCATCCCTCTGGCCGATGCTGACTAATCGGCTGTCACTAGCCGGCAAAATAAGCATGCTGCGTGGACATCTTCACAAGTGGACTCCGAGGGCTCCTGCCTCCCTTGTCCACTGAAACCTGCCACGGTGCTTTGGAGTCATCTGCCTCGTCATCCTCATCTCCATACACCTCACTCCAGCTGCTCCTGCTCGTCCTCTCTTGTCACCTGGGTAGAAATCCACCATTTCACCAGACAATGCTTCTGCTCCAATGTCCTCCTCCCTCCTCTCCATTTCAGTCCCCACCGGACTCAGTGGCCACGATGATGTAGTCTGCCACAACTCCCAGTCCGTTGCACAAGACAGATTTTTCAGCATCGTCCCCAGGACATGAGCAGTGGAATGACTTATTCATCCCGTATCTGGGCGTACTGACAAATAACGTGGCTCCTCGAATTGCCTCAACAAACTGCAGGTGTCACGCAAAGCTTGCCACTGGCGACATCAAAGTTATCACAGGGGAGTACTTCTGTCCTGTCCTGGAATCATCAAAAAATCGTTAATGGCCTTTCTCGTTCATTACAGTCGGTCCAACATGTTGCAGCTGGAATTCCAGCGGGTGGAAACATCGCATATCAGAGCGTGTTGGGGAGGCCGATCTGCCGCTGCCACTCGAGGGAGGTGTACCTGGATTTGTACGAATGAAAAGGTGCATAGCACAGTGTTTCCTGTCATTTTCAGAATTTCTGAAGATACGTATGAAGACTTCAGGAACCTTTTTACAACCTTTTTGATCACGTGCTCCATTCAGGTCGCATGGACCATTCCCTCCATCGGTGCCAATCGGCGGACACCATGTTTCCTCCCATTGTCCGTCACCATGGTTCCGATTTGCAAGTTGGCGCGGAGAAAGTCCACAGCATGGTCGATTTCTTGCCTCATACTGCGGAGCCATTCTCCCCTGTGTGACATCCGTTCGCCGAGGCAAGCCTAGGATGTAGAACTGCGAGACATCCGCAGTGCCCTACACATGTGGGTATGAAGGAGCAGTACTTTGGAGGACTGAGATGGTGGTGGTGGTGGAGGAGGAGGAGGCGGACATGGCGCAGAGCAGCAGTTTTTGGACAACTGATTAGGAGAAAGCGGCGTCTCCTTCCAAGTTGTTGTGTAGCTTGGCCAGGAAGCACATTCACCCAGTGGGCCGTAAAGGACATGTACTGTGCCCTAGACCTAGTTACAGCACCAGACGTCCCGCTGCCGTTGTACCTTGGAACAAACCGATAAGCTCAAGGACTGACCCACTTTCTGTTCTACATATTTATGAAGTGCTGGTACCGCCTTTTTGAAAAGAAATTACGGCTTGGAACTCTCCATCTCGGCTGCGGCACAAGCATTAGTTCTCTGAATGGTGCAAGTCCCACATTTTGGAAAGGGAGGGACTGCAGAACCAACAACCTTGGACAGGAGCACGGTCCACTGCTGCAACCTTAGTGGTTGACGCATAACCTGTTTGTCTCTTACAATCGCCGTCTCTGAACGACTGCTGTCTCCATGAGTACCGAGGAGCAGGAGCAAATCGTGGGAACCCGTGAGAGGAAGTTCAAAGAGAAACAGCTGCCTTCAGCAGAGGTGGGTTGAGCCTTGACCTGGCTGAAATGGCATGCTCGCCACTGGCCGCGTGCTGCTAGCTGCAGCGGCAGGATGGACCCACCACATTCTGAGCCACTTTTTCTCCCAGGCCACAGGATTGGTGAACGCTGCATGTGTTGACCAGGGCCGTTTGTTGCCAACGGTTAGTCTCCCTGGCCAACGCTTCACTTCTCTGCCCACAGATTCAACAAATACCCATATTCGGCTCCTCCGTGTCTTAGCAAAGAACTGCCACACCCGCCGGAGTACGCTGATATTACGCCAACTCACCGCACTGGATTGACTACTGCCCCCCCCCCCCCGCCCGCTGCCCGGGGTCGCTGAGACCCCCTGTGCCGCAACTGTCTTGGACCTGCGACCAGCGGTTTTTCTTACCGCGTTTGCCGCTTGGCTCCCGACCTCAACTCGCTGCTACCCCTGCTGACTCACGGCCACACAACCCACTTGCTGGCTGTCACCGCTGCCTGAACCCGCAAGCTGACCGCCCTCTTATCCTGACGATGATGAAGCCCTTTGCTTCAAACCCCGCTCCCAAGTGCGGTCGGGCTACATCATCATCCCTATTTGTGTTTCATCGCTTCACTACAGTCCACATCACACCGGTCTGAGGTAAGCCGAGCTGACCTCTCACCACAAGACCACCCATGCCACTCTCCACATCTATACTTTGCCGCCTACTGCAATAAGCTGGGGATATTGCCCCATTTCATACGCTGCCACGTAGCTTCTGACTGCCCACCCAAATTGTTCATCCTCGCTATATAGTGGCGCTGAGCCCATACCACAAGTAATCCCTGGCTGAGGAACTGGATGGGACAAGAAGGCTGGATGAGGACAGGTAGGGCCGCTGGGGACCGCTCCTGGCCCCCCCCCCCCCCCCCCCGATGCCAACTAAGTGTTGTGTCTGAGGTTTTCCCACCGACACTTGGCTGGGTTTGTCAGATTCATCTGGGAGGAAATAGATGACCCTATCAACCCATCAAGAACCCTTGGGTTTGCTGAACAACACACGGCCGCTTAGATTGACCGCGGCATTGTGGCCTCACCGAGTGACCCCTGCTGCTACGTCCCCTTGCTGTGCGGCGACCTGGGCCCGTTTCAGAAATGTTTTGTGCACACCGCCACTCGCAGTTGCAGAGCCTGCCACCTCACATGTCTGACATACTGTTTGTTCTAAAATGTACATACACTGTTTTGATGAAGCTATCTGTATATGATAAATAGACACCCTGTTTTTGACATCCAAATGAACCCAGTAACAAGCTTGGGTAACCCTTGATATACATTGCCTCCACAAATAGTGCTAGGAAAAATTGCTGTATATGTGTCGTTTACAAGCACTGTGTGTTTTACTAAATGTAAAGCACAAACAGGCTTAATTTAACCTCGCTTGTGAATAATGCTACAAGAAAAAATGTAATATATTTCGGTGATGAAAAAAGACGGTTTATTTTTTCAGTCAACAGCAGCAAAACAACGCTATTTAACCCCTGATGTAAATTGCGCAATAGAATTTGAGCACCACAACTAGGAAGCTTAGTAGTAGGTGTTTACAATTTGCGTGTTATCTACGACCACACAACCAAGAGATACAGTTGGGTAATTACCTTTGCTTTGAATTTAGGCTACAAAAAAAAATATATATATAATAGGCGTTGAAAAAGACGGTTTTTATATTTGTCAGCACACCTAGCAAAACAACGCTTTAATTAACCCCTGGATGTAAATTCGCCAAATGAATTTGAGCCGCACAAACTAGTACAGTGTTACACATGCGTAGTATTTACTACGCCACACAACAAGAGATAAACAGATTGTAATTAGCTTCTGCTAGTGTGACTTAGGACTATCCAAAAAAAATATATATATTATGTGCGTTGAAAAGACGTTATATTTTATGTCAGCAACACACCAGCAGAAACAACGCTTAATTAACCCCTGGATTTAAATTGCGCCAGAGAAATTAGCCGGCACAAACTAGTAGCGTTTTACAATTGCGTGTTTTCCTACGGCCACACAAACAAGAGATACAGTTGTAATTAGCCTTGTTCTTAGTGAAAGTAAGGCTACCAAAAAAAAATATAAATTATGTTGGCGTTGAAAAGAAACGTTTATTTTTGTCAGCCACATCCAGCAAAACAACGGCTTAGATTAACCCCTGGATGTAAATTGCGCAATAGAATTCAGCAGCCAAAAATGAAGGGGTATTTGTATTGTAAAAACAGCTGTTTTCCGTTAAATGAATACCACAGGAACTGGCTTAGATCCCACTTGGAATATTGAATGTAATGCAGCTTCAGTGGACGCACACTGATTTTCAATCCAATACCCCAAAAAATCAGAAATAGAACATTCAGAGAACAGTCTCTGAGGACAAGCTGAGACACCCACAAGAAATCGCTGTAAACAAATCAGTTTCTTCAGAAAGCGCTATCACCCACCCGCAGCAGCACCTTCCCTATCAGTATAACAGTGAAGAGGATGTGAGCACCCACGGCGCGCACGGTACCCTTATAAAGTGCGGCTGACTGTCATCAGATCCCGCCGGTCTCTGATTGGCTTCATCTCGCTCATGTCATGCAGGCTATGCCCTTCTTCCTCCCAGAGTGCTTTGCCCCAAAGTAGCGCATGTGCTCACAGCCATTTTATCAATCAAAAGCACACTTTCGTTCACCCCGAAGTACCCCTAAGTTTCGACTCGGACCGAACCGAAAGTCTTCCTGAAATTCTAAACGAATTCACTTCGTTAGAATCAATTCGCCATCTCTAGTCACACAGGTGAATTGAAAAGGTGCAAAAAATACATTTTAATATCCTAATACATTTCAGATACTGTTTTATGACTTTGCGCACTACAGCTTTGTTCAATTGAACGCAGCTTTGCACAAAATCTTAAAACAGCAATTTTAAAGTCACCACAGGTGAATTGACAAGGTGCAAAAAATACCGTGTATATACGAAAACATAACATATACGTGTTTTTTGACTTGCGCACTGCAGCTTTGTTCATTGACGCAGCTTGCACGAAAATCTTTAATACAGCAAATTTATTGGCACCACAGTGAATTGAAAGGTGCAAAAAATAACATTTAAATTATCCTAATACATTTACAGATACGTGTTTTTTTGACTTGGGCGCACTACAGCTTAGTTCATTGACGCATCTTGCAACTTAAATCTGAAATAGCAATTTTATATCACCACAGGAGAAATTGAAAGGTGCAAAAATTAACATTTTAATTATCCGAAACAATATCAGATAACGATTTTTTGACTTTGGCACACTACATCTTTGTTCTTGACGCAGCATGCACGTAAATCTAAAACAGCAATTTTATATGTCACCACAGTTGAATGAACGGTGGCAAAAAATACCGTGTATTATACGAATACATAAAGATAACATGTTTTTTGACTTTGGCGCTACTACACAGCTTTTGTTCATTGACGCAGCTTGCACGTAAATCAGAAAACGACAATTTGTATAGTCACCACAGTTGAATTGAAAGGTTCAAAAAAATACATTTATTATCCTAAAAAAAAAAAACCGAATACATTTTAGATAACTGTTTATTGTTGACATTAGGCCACACAGCTATGTTCATTGAACGCGCTTGCACGTAAATCTTCAAACAGCAATTTTATAGTCACCACAGGTGAATTGAAAAGGTCAAAAAATACTGTGAATTATAAAAAACATAACAGATATGTATATTGCACTTTTTGCCCAGTCCAGATTGTTGATAGAGACATCATGCAGTTAAATTTGAATCCATCAATTTTGTTTATGATAGAGGGATTGAGAAGAGAGCTGTGATTTGCCGCTTTTAATAAGAGACTTTCCAAAACTATTCCATACCTTCTCAAATTTTTATATTTCTGAACATGGAGCGAAATGCAGGTGGTAAGCGAGTAAAGAGGGGGGTAGAACATTGAGGTAGAGGTAGGAGAAAGGTGCTCCTTCCAGTGCTGGTGACAACACGCAGCCAGGGGATCGTCAGTTGCAGGACCGTCGGGCCCTGTCATCGCTGGGTCAGGGCCCGGTGAATCTCAGTAACGAACAGCGGCGCCAATCTGTCCTTCAGTGGTTAATGCAACCTGCATCCAGCAGTCACCTCCTCGTCCTCCTAGTCACAGCCACAAATGTCGTCATCAGCATCATCAGCATCCGTCCAACATGATATACATCTAACACAAATATCAGTGGCACACTAAAGACTAAGTAAAACCTCAAGGTATATAGGAATATTGGAAATGCATTACTGCTAAGGAAAAATAGGGAAAAACCTGGGGACTCTTAGTTTACAGTATTTGATCAAAGATTGTATTAAGCTCACCTCCCCAAAACGTCAAGGGTCCCAGAGCAGGTGAGTCCTACACTGAACATGTTACCCCTCACTAGGGGTCAATCCAGACTGCAACTTCTCAGGGAGTGGTAGGAACTAGCAATTGGATTATCCTGCACTCGTTTAAAAGAGGCAGCTGAGTGCAGCAAGCCAATGAGATTGCCATTTCTCAAATAGACTACAAAACGTAATAGGGCTGTGCACATCTAAAATATACTTTGAAAAACGCAAGCATAGGTGCACACTGAAAAGGCAATAGCAAAACTCTAACACAAATATCAGTGGCACACTAAAGACTAAGTAAAACCTCAAGGTATATAGGAATATTGGAAATGCATTACTGTTAAGCTTAATACAATCTTTGATCAAATACTGTAAACTAAGAGTCGCAAGTTTTTCATATTTTCCTTAGCAGTAATGCATTTCCAGTATTCCTATATACCGTGAGGTTTTACTTAGTCTTTAGTGTGCCACTGATATTTGTGTTAGATGTATGCTATTGCCTTTTTAGTGTGCACCTATGCTTGCGTTTTTCAAAGTATATTTTAGATGTGCACAGCCTTATTACGTTTTGGAGTCTATTTGAGAAATGGCAATCTTATTGGCTTGCTGCACTCAGCTGCTCCCCTTTTAAAAACCCGTGCAGGATAATCCAATTGCTAGTTCCTACCACTCCCTGAGAAGTTGCAGTCTGGATTGACGCCTAGTGAGGTAACATGGTCAGTGTAGGGACTCACCTGCTTTGGGATCCCCTTGACGTTTTGGGAGGTGAGCTTAATACAATTTTGATCAAATACTGTAAACTAAGAGTCCCAGGTTTTTCATATTTTCCTTTGCAGTAAATAAATTTTCCCAATATTCCTATATACCTTGAGGTTGTACTTAGTCTTTAGTGTGCCACTGATATTTGTGTTAGATGTATGCTATTGCCTTTTCAGTGTGCACCTATGCTTGCGTTATTCAAAGTATATTTTAGATGTGCACAGCCTTATTACGTTTTGTAGTCCGTCCAACATGAAGCAGCCCAAATGTCAACTCGTGTACCCACCACTGTGGATAATCCATTGTCTGAAGACCTCTTTGATGACAAAATGCGGTTGGGGTCAGAAGGCATGTTAAAAGATCAAAAGGATGATTTAGTCTGCTCTGACGCCCAGTTACTGATGCCATCAGAGGAGGAGAAGGAAGCCGGTCAATCGGCAAAAATCCCAGGCGGTCGGCAATGCCTTGCAGGCCCTCTTGCTTGTAGCCCGCAGTTTCTGGATGCAGAAAGTCAGGACGACCAAGTCACCTGTGTTGATGATGATGATGATGACGACATTGCGGATCCATCGTGGTCTTTTCCGCAGAATTTGCTTGCGAGCGCTTCATCAGTGGATGAGGAGGAAGACGATGGGGTAGTGTCAATACGGGTCCCGCCACAAAAAGGGAGAGGGCGGTCGCAGAAGTCCGCTGATATGATTCCGCCAGCCCCACGGTCTAGCGCAAACCCCGCTCCTCACTTATCGCCGTCAAAAAGGTCCAGGACCTCTCAAGCCTGGGCCTTCTTTGACCAAGCCTCTGATTCACCCAGCGATGTCATATGCCGCCTTTGCCGTAAACGCATAAGTAGAGGCAAGAACCTTAAGTGGTTAACCACCACCAACATGTCTAGTCACATGCAGCGAATGCATGAGTTGAAATGGAGGGAACACTTGGCCAAAAAAGGCCAGACCGACGCCGGGCCTCCAACCACTGTCACACCCTCTGTCTCCACCTCCTCCGCCACCACCAAGCGTTCCTCAGCTGCCCATGTCTCTCAGAGTCATGATCAGGGATCAGCCTCCGCTTCAGCCTCCACTGTCTCCCAAGTACCACCAGCACCACCAGAGACCCATCCTACCCCTTCTCCTTCCACCAGTTTGAGGACCTGCACGCCGTACAGCGGCCAGTCTAGCAGCCAGCCTTCTGTCTTCCAGGTTTGGGAGCAGAAGAAACACTTTAACCCAAACCATCCCAAAGCCAAAAGCCTGAATGTCGGCATTGCCAGGCTTTTGGCCTTGGAAATGTTGCCTTTCCGTCTGGTGGACACAGATGGGTTCCGCCATGTCATGGCCCTTGCCTGCCCCAATACCAGATGCCGAGCAGGCATTTCGTTGCCAGAAAAGCCGTCCTGCCCTGGCCAGCCACGTGTCATCTAAAATTTCAAGCGCGTTGTCTGCATCTGTGGCCGGAAAAGTCCATCTGACCACCGACACATGGACTAGTAAGCACAGCCAAGGCCGCTATATCTCTGTGACAGCTCACTGGGTGAGCTGGGTGGATGTCTCTGGGGGTGACGGTGGCTCTTAGGCTCGGCGCACGCTCTTCAAAACCGCAGGGATGGTGCAGGGCTCTTTCCCCCAAGGTCCTCTGGTGGCATCACGTGCCCAGAGAAACCAAACCGTTTTGAAATTAAACTGTCTTGGAGACCGTACCCACACAGGTCAGGAGCTGTGAACAGCTCTCCGCAATGAGACCGAGCGCTGGCTGGGTGACAAGAACCTTGTGCCAGGCAAGGTGGTTTTCGACAATGGGCGAAATCTGCTGGCCGCCCTTAAGATCGGTACGCTGGAGCACATCCCTTGCCTGGCACATGTCATGAACCTGGTCGTCCAGAAATTTCTAAAGAGCTACCCGGGTCTGGACTGCCTGCTGAAGAAGGCTCGAGGTCTGAGTTCGCACTTCCGCCGTTCGCACCCTTCTATGACCCTCATGGCTGCGTTGCAGCGTCAGCTCGGCCTCCCCGACAACCGTCTCATTGTTGACGTGGCAACACGCTGTAATTCCACCCTCCCCACGCTCCAGCGCTTGTGGCAGCCGCGCGATGCCATTGCGCAGTACTAAGTGAATCATGGCCTGACAAGCAGCGGTGCGGACCTCGGGGTGTTGAGCCACTGAGAGTGGAGGCAGGTGAAAGAGCTCTGCACCATCCTTGCCAGTTTTGAAGAAGCCACCAAAATGGTCAGTGCGGACAATGCCCTTGTCAGCATGAGCATTGTGGTGATCTTAGTTCTGGAACGATCGTTGGACACTCTGAAACAACAGGTCCCGCCAGCGATGGAGGAGGAGACGGACACAGATGCGGACACGGAGCCTTTCTCTCTGTCAAATCCACATGGCCGACAGTTTCACAATTTCATCGGTCTTCATTAGGCAGTGGTTCGGGGTCCAGAGCTAGTGCAAGGTGGCGCATCAGCTCTCAGGGTGCATCATCTCAGGCAAGTCAGGGCTATGTTGAAGCTGTGCCGGAGGCAGCGGAGGAGGAGGAGGAGGTATTCCTAGACACTGATGTTACCGACGTCCCTGCCTTGGAAAGAGGTTGGCGCGAATTTGAGGCGGAGGAGGAAGATGAGAAAGATCAGTTTGCTAGTGCCCCTCGACCCAGAGGCTTGGGAAATCAAGGCTCCATCTCTCACATGAGTGCTTGGATGCTCCATTTCCTCCAACATGATCCCTGCATTAAGGCCATCAAAATGAACAACAGTTACTGGGTGGCCACCCTCCTGGATCCCCGGTACAAAACAAAACTCAGCACTTTCCTTCCACCCACCCAAATAGAGAGTAAAATGCAGGAAATGGAGACCTTGCTGATTGATCAACTGGAGACATCTGTTGCGTCTGCTTCACGTTCTTCAAATGTCACGGTGGAACAACGCCAGCGACGTGACAGCAGTAGAGTGCCAAGTAGCCGTAGCGGCAGCAGCAGCAGCAGACGAGGTGGCAGAAGCCTAATGGGTGACCTCTGGCAATCTTTATTTACCACCTCACCAACGCATGCAATGCAGGGCACACATACAACACCCAGAGACCAGCTTAAGATCATGGTGCACGACTATCTGCGTCTCAACACCGATGTTTTTGTATGTGTTCCGGACCCAATAGACTTCTGGGTATCCAAAATGGACGAATGGCCCGAGCTGGCTCGCCACGCCATAGAGGTGTTGTCCTGCCCAGCAGCCAGCGTCATATCTGAGCGGACCTTCAGCACAGCCGGAGGAGTCATTACAGACAAACGCATCCGGCTTTCCACAGATAATGTGGATCGTTTGACTTTCATCAAGATGAATCAGGCATGGATCTCTGATGATGTTGTGGCCCCAATTGCCGAGGTCACCGATTAGTTGCTGGTCTACTTCACATTCCTCTCCAAACAGAAATGGTCCTCTTGAAAAACTTATTTTTAAAATGATCATTTCTTACTGCAATTTTTATTCTCAGTTCCCAACAGTTCATTTTGCTGGTTTTGCTGTGAGGAGACTGTAAAAGACAGCAAGGTTTCATGACAAAACCATATTCCATTTACTCACTTCATCTTTAGAATTTTTCGCATTGTCAATGGTTTTGGGGTCATGTTGCCTCACAATTTTTAACAGTGGCTGAGAAGTCATTTTTATAATTTTTTGGGTCATGCTGCTTTGAAATGCAGCAATACTACAGGTCCTATTCTAAAAAATGTTGTTTCTAATAGACATTTGTTCTTCACAATTGTCAAAAGTGGCTCATGGGTCATGTTTTGAATTTTTGGGGGCATTTTGCTGTGACATGCAGCTATACTACAGGTCCTATTCTAAAAAATGTTGTTTCTAACAGACATTTGTTCTTCACAATTGTCAAGAGTGGCTCAAGGGTGATGGTGCTGTCAGAAACAGGAAAAGGTAGGACACTGTTAATGGACACATATTGCAAAATGACTTGTTTTTGCAAGATCTTTAACATAGCTATCAATCCCTGTATTGAGACAACCCATTTAATATAATTAAAAAAAAGAGAAACAAAGACATGGTGGGATTCCATCCTATTTTAAAAATGTGTTTTCTAGAATTAAAGGACTAAAAAAACTTGCATGTACAAAATAGCTGGTAAAAAAATTCCTCTGAAATTGTACAAGGGAGGTACAGGAAAACTTGACAGATGTAGGTTATTCAGAGGACATGGAGTATGGAGCACGGACAGAGAACAAAGTACAGAGACCATTTCCTCCAGCACGTTGAGTAAAATGAGAAAAAGAATGCCAAGAAAAAGGGCACCTGGGTGTAACAGGAGCGTTAACCACCAGTATTTCCAAGTGAAGCTCAATTGGTCCGCACTCATACGGAGGGGCAAGCGCTACCCAGGTCTTGACTGTGTACTGAGGAAGGCTGGAGTTCTCACACTTCCGCTTCCGCACTCTGCTTCAGCACGACAGTTTTCATTGCTGCGTCATCAGGGCATTTTAACCTGCGTGTTAATAGATGACGGACGCCAGCCTGGGCTCTCACCGCACCCACTGTAACTCCGGCCCTGGGTCATGCTGTGGCACAGGACAGGTATAGTCAATGTCCAGTTCAACTAAAATGGTGGTTGAAAGACTCCTTTTTCCGGCACTTTTTAATCTGGGGTCAGACAGGTTTAATGGTCATACTGCGGTCCAGGACAGGTATAGTCAATGTCCAGTTCAACTAAAATGGTGGTTGAAAGACTCCTTTTTCCGGCACTTTTTAATCTGTGGGTCAGACAGGTTTAAGGGTCATGCTGCGGTCCAGGACAGGGTTTGTCAATGTCCAGTTCAACTAAAATGGTGGTTCAAAGACTACTTTCTTCCGGCACTTTTTAATCTGTGGGTCATGCAGGTTTTTAGGGTCATGCTGCGTTCCAGGACAGGGATATTCAATGTCCAGTTCAAGTAAAATGATGGTTCAAATAATACTGCCTTCTGGCACTTTGTGGGTGATGCAGGTTTAAGGGCCATGCTGTGGTACAAGACAGGGATAGTGACTGGTGTGTGACTTTTTTTTCTGTGGCTTTTATAGCCTAAGTGTTGTGCCTAAGATGTAGCAGGTATCCATTTGACTGTTGTGGCTGTTAATTCCAGCTTCTCCAGCCCTGTTTGGATGTAAGAATGAAGGTGTTGTTGCTCTCCCATAGACTTTAATGGTCATCGGAGATGATCGACTATCGAAAAACCTTATCGATGATGGCTGACTATCAACTATCGCCCGATGTCGATAGCCAACGTAATCGCTCAACACTAGTCATAACTCCTTTTTTTTTGTATTGACCAAGATAAGCAAAGTCTCTTTTTATTTCAGGATAAGTTTACATTATTATCGGTACAATCGGAACAATATTGAGCTACCTGAAATATTTGATTTCTTTTTAACCTTTCCAATCTGGAATGGAAAAAAAAGTTCCAACATTTGATGGACATAGTTTCCTGTCTGCCAGGGAATCTGTCTTAAATTTTTTACTAATTAAACAAGATATTGAT